>JAAVUI010000193.1:0-15092 GCA_014899075.1 Fusarium goolgardi | reverse complement strand
CTTGTCTTGTCATGTCATGTCATGTCTCGTCTCATCTTGCTTTGTTATCTTTGCGACGTCATATCTACGAATTCAAAGCATATTTCAAACATGAAACGATGGGGCTCAGTGTCATGATCTGCAATTAGCAGACAAATGGAATCGAAATCTGACCCGGTCTTTTCAAATGCCCATCTTTTCATACTAACTATTCGCTAGAACCTGATAAACAGGAATTGCATGTCGTGCTAATGATGAAGTAAAATAGAGTACATTAGTAGGTACAAACTAACATGCCTGACATTTTGATCACGAGCTTTCTCGAACCTGGCCTGATTCGGTCTGATCAGTCTCCAACAAAGACCTTCCGTCTTGTTTCCATGATCATCGAGATCTACGACCAAAGCAATACTCGTTCCGTCTGCCGGCGCAGGGGCAGTCTTACGAGTTACTGTTGGGAGGCAGGTAATTAGCTGGAGCACCTGGCAAACAGGAACGGAAGCCAGTCAGTGCCTTAGTACTAAGCTACTAAGCTTGCGCACCTTTTGCAGGGGGGCAGCAGTACGATATTTTCCGCCCGAGCCTCTGTTTTTTTTCTCTCTGTAATACCTTGTAACCCTGCTTTTATCCCGTACCACAAGAATCTAGAACCGTCTCAACAGGTCTTGGCCCGCCGGATGTAATGAGGCATGCTGTCATAAGCTGCTAGGTACTGTCTTGTCTTTGTCTAGGTTCTCCGTCAGGTTTATATTATATTCGGAAAAACGGCCACTATCCCTGGCGTCATTCCCACTGTGCTGCGCCTGTCTGCCCACCTGCCTTGGTTTATTCTCAAGTGGCTGGTGGACCTAGGACACGACACGCCGCTGCCAACTTTGTAGTCTGGTTTCTTCAACCGCGGGGTAGCTTGGTTTCAAAAACAAAATTTAGCAGGGGACAGCCTTGGGGGCCCAGGTCTCACTATAATCGGCGCTAAAGAGGCTCTGAATCTTGCATTTTTTGGTCCACTTTCGGGGTAGCTGACGCCACGTTTGCCACAATAACTAACGGTCCGTCACTCGCCACAACTTTGACTCCGCTAACTTACAGCATGCACACTCCAACCTGTTGATCTCTCTTTCAGCCACGGAGCCTCCTCGTCATCTCTCTTACAATTCCCGTCTCCTGCTCCACAACAGCATCTTGGCGTTATTGGAACAGCAAGAATTCCCCTTCCCAGTCTGCCAGTGCCTGCTCCTCGTCTACTTTGATACTTTCTGCCCTACAAATCGTCAACGTCATTTCTCGCGTGGCATGACGCTAGATTGTCCCTGGCTGATATGCCATCTTCCGCCACCAATCGCAGTCCATGCTCAGAAGCTTGAAGCCAGAGAGTATGGAGTTCTCCAACGATCGGGGTAAATGCTATGACGCAAACTGAGGTTGCCAGGAAGGTGAGAATCGCAAGAGTTTGTGCTTTGGCTTTGTGTGTCAGGTTCTCTGCCCAGTTTGTAACTTGTTGCTGATGAAGCCATCGAGATGCAAGCTGCCAGGATGCTAGTTCTCAACTATATAAGAATCAGGACATCCCTCCTCATAACTATTTTTTCCTCCTCATTATAAACAACAACAACTCTCAAGATACCCAAAGCATCTAAACTTCAGCCCAATCACCTCAACTCATCTACAAGATACCCAAACACCTTTAACAACTACACCACAAAACAACAATCATCATGTCTGGTCTCATCAACAAGGTTAAGGACGCTATCCACTCCGACAAGGACAAGAAGCACGACTCTACCACCACCGGCACTCACTCTACCACCGGCACCCACAACACTCACAACACCCACTCTTCTGGTCTTCCCGAGGGAACTACTGGTCCCCACAGCAGCCGTGCTGCCAACGCCGCCGACCCCCGCGTCGACTCTGACCTGGACAGCTCCAGACACACCGGAGCTGGCCACACCACAGGCGGCCTAGGCTCTACCACCGGCACTGCTGGCCACACCACAGGCGGCCTAGGCTCTACCACCGGCACTGCTGGCCACACTACCGGAGCTGGCCACACCACTGGCGGCCTAGGCTCTACTACCGGCCACACCACCGGCGGATTTGGATCTCACTCCGAGAACATGCCTGGCCACTCCACCACCGGTGGTATGGGCCGCTCTTCTGGTCTTCCCGAGGGAACCACTGGCCCTCACAGCAGCCGTGCTGCTAACGCTGCCGATCCCCGTGTTGACTCCGACTTGGACAGCACCCGACGCACCGGAGCTGGCCACACCGCTGGCGGCCTGGGATCTCACTCCGAGAACATGCCCGGACGCTCCACTGGCATGACTGGCAACACCGGTATGACCGGAACTGGCATGACTGGCACTGGCATGACCGGCACTGGCCGCCACACCGAGAACATGCCCGGCCACTCTTCCGGATTCGTCTCTACCGGCGACTCTTCTGGCCTGCCTGAGGGCAGTGTCGGCCCCCACAGCAGCCGTGCTGCCAACGCTGCTGACCCCCGTGTCGACTCCGACCTCGACAGCTCTCGCCGTTCTGCAGGTCTTGGTGGCAGCACCTACGACCAGACCACCACTGGTACTTCTGGCTTCTCTAGCCACGGTACCGGTGCTCACGGTCCTACCGGCACTCACACTGGGGCTCACACCGGCACCCACAGCTCTGGCTTGAGCGGTGCTCACTCTGGTTCTCACATGGGCGGCAACACCGCTTATGACAGCACCAACGCCGGACCTGCCCCCAAAACTGCTGGGCCTCACAAGTCAGACATGCTGAACAAGGCCGACCCTCGCGTCGATTCCAACCTTGACGGCAGCAAGACCCTCGGAAAGGAGAAGACCTTTGAGACTTCGTAAGTCTCCCTCGACAACCTCGACGTTATCTGTTTCTCACCGTCGGTACTTTTACAGCGAACCCAACTTTGCCGGCCGTGACCCTACCGACGCTACTCAAGTCCCCCCTTCAGTCATGCAGAAGCATGTTCCTACTGAGATTGCTCACGACAACCCTGAATCGGACCACAGCCGCCGACACAGCAGCGTTAACCAGGAACACCACCGTGGCCTGTAAATGGAGGGAAATGGAATTAATGACTGTTAATGGATATGTATAGCAACATCTCTTTAATGAATATTAATGAAATATTATCTATTTAAAACAAATTCTCCCCATGTGACATGATTTTTGATATTGGATGTTCTCTAGCATTGTTTCTGTTCGAAGCTTTGGCGAACTCTTGGAGGCTACTAATTCGTGCCACTATGTTAATGTGTGTGATGGAAGAAAAGTCTACTGAATTTGCTCTCATAGTGCTATTAACTCCTATGGGAAGAACTTGAAGCTCATCTGGACACTGTCAGGGTTGGTAATTGTTATCAGCACTAGCGCGGTCTATGGAACCTACGTCCCTATTACTGAATATCACTACGAGGCGCCTTGCAGTTTAGCAACAGAAGACCAGGACTAACGTAACGTTGCGTAGTTCAGGTGAGATGTGGTAGGCCTATTCTACCAAAGATGTATAGATAGATAGTCGTATAGTCTATGCTTCAATATAATTAATTACCACTTGCTTTCCACACATCTCGCGGACTATAAACTTATTTGTTCTAGAATTGTTTAATCTGTTGGATGATGGTACACCTTTGATACGTAGGTAATCTATCTGGAGCAACTGTCCCGAATGAAGTCATGCACCTCTTCTACACTAATTATTCTTCATAATGTAGGCAGTTCTTAGAGGTCATGTTTCCTTACTGCCCCTGGGCACCTGAACAGTGAGGGATCTTGTCAGTTAAATTAGAACGTACATTCAGCCTCCAAGAAGGAGTTATTGAATGGAGGGGAGCGTTCTTTCCTTTATCAAAATATATAGACGTGAATAAATTGCTGAGGAAACATGACATTGCCCGTGGTAGACATGGCAAGGTTCTCGATGATCTAAGTTTGAGCAGACGAAACAGAGAACTGCCCTGTTCATTGAGGCAACTGCGAAGTTCAGATAGAATGGTATTCGGGGTATCAAGAGGCGACATAAGAAGTTTGACAATCCAAAAGTATACGATAGTGGATGAGCTTCCTTCCCCTGAGCCGTTATACGATGCGACCTCCCATGGCTCGCAAAAGTCGTTACCAGCGTGTTTTGTATTAAGATCTAGTCAGGCCTAGGCTGATGTGTGTCAAGTAGCTTAGAAGTTGTGTGTACCAAACATGCAGGATTACTTCCGGACCACGACGGCAATGTCATTCACTCAACAGAAGCAACGTTCTGAGAAAGTTGGGCGAACGTCACACCTCTATGAAATTTACACTGGAAAGTATGCTTCGTTCGGTGTCTAGATATCTCGGTATGGACACGATCCCTCTCTTCTGTAGGAGAATGTCACTCCAACTCACATTGATGGAATCAATTCTATACTGTACTTTCTTGCAATGGACTTCATGTCAGAAATACCAGCAGTGGTGGGACAGACAGGTAAATATTTATAGTGTTTATTAGGACTATTATCAATAGGATCTCCTAAGTCCTTCCAGGTCAACTGTGGGTATCATGTTTCATCGTCTCTCATGTTTGTCCTAGCCTAATGTTCATCGTAGCGGTATGTCATGCTTTAACCACGGTGCTCAGCCTCAGCCTGCTTCTGGACATCATGCTCGACACCACGCTGGCGGGTCTTGCCCTCGGCACGAAGCTCGTCGTAGTGAGCCTCCTTCTCCTTGTCACCGGTGAGGTTGGAGACGGCGCCTCCGACAGCACCCTGAACACGGTCGCCGATACCAGATCCAAGGTCGCTGAGCTGACCCTTGGCCTCTTGGTTACGTCCCTCGAGGTTCTGCTCGCGGCCTTGCTGCTTCAAGGACTGGTGAATGTTAGCAATGATCAGACGTAAAATAGTCATCATTGACTTACCTCGTTGCCGACAAGGCCTCCAATGGTCTCCTTGGCGGATCCAGCAGTCTGGTTCCAAGAACCGTCAATGCGGTTGGGGTCGTCCTTGGCAGCAGCACCAGAGCCAGAGATGGTGGCACCGGGGAGCTTAGCAGTAGCGTGAGAAGCATCGTGCTCGGCCTCGGCCTTCTGCTTCTTGAGGTCGCCAGCAGCCTGGTCGCTTGTGTTGCCAGTCAGGCTGCCAATAGCGTTCTGGACAGCACCAGTGGTGGAGTCGACGACGGACTTGAGAGTGGAAGGTTGGGGCTGGTCAGACATTTTGATGGTGTTTTGTGTTTTTGGTTTGTGTGTAGGTTGGAAAATGTTGATGGTGCTTTGGTGTTCTAGTACGAGGATGATTGTTGATGGGAGAATGAAGATGGGCAGTGGAGGGGGAAGTAAGGAGGCTTTATAATGATCGTATGGAAGTCCATCACGACAGGAAGGAAGGCTTCACTTACAAGGCAGCTTCCAGGCAGTCGCGATGCATGTAAGTGATGTCATAATCTCCAGCAACCTCAGTGACGCGAGAAGGTGGGCACTGGGCAATTGTGTATGACGTCAACGTTACTCATACCAAACAAACGACCTGTATGTACCAGTGCCACGAAACAAGCACCGGAAGCCGCGTTCGTGTTAGAGCCCGGGTTTCCATTAAAATATTGTATCTAGTACCATGCAGCTTTTATTGATAATCCAAAGTCGAGAGGAGGAAGTATTAATCTCACTAATCTCTCATGTACTTACAAGCTACTGAGAGAAGGTCATATTTCGAAAGCTTGATAGAACGTATACAAAATAGAAGTCCCTGGTCGAGAGTCTCTTCATTACACCATGTATAACCAACTGACTGTAGAATTATCCTTGGATACTGAGGTATGCTTGGGCATTGTTAAAGTGGATGAGCAACGTAATGGCATCGGATCAACATTGCAGGACACCTGACGGGAAGATCGAGATTGGAGGCAAATCCCATCGACAATTTCCAAAGGTTTTCAATGCATGTGATCCTCGTAGGATGCGTGAGACATTTATGACAGTCAAACATGGATGGTTACACCACCAACAGCGGCCAACCGCAAAGGTGAAGAGGCACCGAATCTTGCGTCAGGTATGGCACCATTTTCAGAACATAGAACGTGGTAGAATTTGTACCATAGTGAATGGTCGTGTCTCATTTTGTGCGACTATGGCCTTTGATCTTAACTCGGATCATTCGTTTCCAATAGGTAAGGACTATTCCTAACCCTTGCGACATTTGAAAGAGGCGCCTGTTTGTTCGCCTATGGACCTGATACCCTAATAATTGCAAGCTCCTTAAACCAATGACTCCCTATTTTCATCCCCAGAATTTAAAGAAAGAGGTATCTCTGATATTACAGTATGCTATACAGACACGGCTGCGTCTCGCTCCAGCCGGCCATTTCGTCATTAACGTCTTTGATATACACCCCACGCCTGACACTGGTCAGAGAAGTCGGGGTAAGCATGATAGTTGTCATCTGCATTACAGGACAGCCTAATGTTGGCTCCACTGAATAGTGTCGAGGTCGATGCCTTCCTGGACGAGCTCCCACAGGGGACTCAGCTCGCGCAAGAAACTAACACGCTCTTGAACTGCCTTGAGGACGTAATCGATCTCGGCTTCAGTGGTGAAGCGACCGATACCAAATCGAATACTGCTATGAGCGCTTTCGTCACTGTTGCCAAGTGCACGCAAGACGTAGCTGGGCTCCAGTGAGGCAGAAGTACAAGCACTGCCTGAAGACAAGGCAATATCCTTCAGAGCCATCAGGAGCGACTCTCCCTCGACGTAAGCAAATGAGACGTTGACGCAACCGGGATAGAATGAATTATGGGCACCATTCTGTGTTGTGTGCTCCATGCTCAAAAGGCCGTTAAGCAGGCGGTCTGAGAGGTACTTGATACGGTTTGTATCGTACTATGATGGGTCAGTGTCTTGCATACAGATATATCGATGAAAACAAAGAATGAATAATCATTGTAAATCAGACAGAAGCTTCGATCAACACGGCCGGCCTTGTCACGGGCCATTCAGAAAGCCATGCATGTGTAGAGCAACTCATCACTTAAAACAGGGGAACAGATAAAAGAAACGGGATAGGTAGTACTCACAGGCATTTCCACCTTGGCGATTCTACAAGCCTCGCCAAAGCCAGCAACGAGTGACGGAGCAAGAGTTCCGCTTCGAAGACCTCTCTCCTGACCACCACCGGTGATGAGAGGATCCAATCTAACTCGGGGACGTCTTCGAATATAACAGGCACCAATACCCTTGGGGCCGTAAATCTTATGTGACGAAATCGACATCAAGTCAATGTTCATGGCATTGACGTCGAGAGGGATCTTGCCCACGGCCTGAGCAGCGTCAGTGTGGAAGAAGATCTTCTTTGATCGGCACAGCTTGCCGATCTGTTCGATAGGCTGGATGACACCAATCTCGTTGTTGACAGTCATGACACTGACAAGAGCAGTCTCGGGTCGGATAGCAGCCTCAAGATCTTCCATCTTGATGAGTCCATCATTCTGAACAGGCAGATAGGTGACCTCGAAACCCTCATCCTGAAGGTGACGACAGCTGTCAAGTACACACTTGTGCTCAGTCTGCGTTGTGATGATGTGCTTCTTCTTGCCGGAACGGCCAAAGAAGCGGGCGACACCCTTGATGCTCATGTTGTTACTCTCAGTAGCACCGCTGGTAAAAATGATCTCCTTGGGATCAGCTCCGATAAGCTTGGCAACGTGCTCACGCGCATCCTCCACGGCCTTCTCGCTTTCCCAGCCGTAGGCATGTGTCCGCGAATGAGGATTACCATAGACGCCGACGTAGAAGGGCATCATTGCATCGAGGACTCGAGGATCGACAGGTGTGGTAGCCTGCATATCGAGGTAAATAGGACGCTGGCCCTCTTCCATGACTGCTGCTGACTTCAAGACCTCTTGATGGAAAAAATTAGCCTCAACCTCGAGAAATGTCGCTTTACTGCGACAGCTGAGATTATGCACATACCAGCCATTGGGCTAACCTTGGCGTTGGAAGGAGTGCCAGGGGGAGGGATGTCTGCAAAAGCTATCTTATCGAGCTTGATAGCCGTCTCGACCTGGGCATTATCCCTCTTGGTCTCGGAAACATATCCTCTTCGTGATGTTTGCCTCGCCACAGCAGCTGCGCGAGCCATGCCTCTGAGATGGGCCACAGTAGCGCGAGAGCCTGTGCTCAAGCTGACTCGGCCTGCCGAGCTCAGGGCGCAGGATGCGATTCTGGAAGACATAATGGATGGAATTTGATTCCTGGCAGTTGCAAGGACGAAGAAAAAAACGTCAAGCGAAGCCAGTGGGAGAAGAAGACAAGAAGTGAATTCCAGTGGAGACGTTGAGCTCCATGTCGAGAATTTGTCATTAGCTTGGTCGGCTCGGGCACTCGGTGATAAGATTCCGATGATTCCGGCACGGTGATTGGCCTAAAAAGCCGGGGAGCGCTCTTTTTAGGCCTTAGGTTGTGGCGGACGGCAAACCAAGCCGTGAGGAGAAAGAGATGGAAATGTCATCAATTTGGTCGTGGTGAGCAATTGCTTGATTAGATACTCAAATTGAGAGATGGAGTTTGTTGATGAATTTGCATTGTTTTATCGAGCCCCGTGGGCATACACAGTAACCAGTAACCAGAAAACATGTTAAGCTTCAGAAAGTCCCATCAGGGCTTGAAACCTCACTTGCATGGGAAACGCAGCGATTATTGACTTTATTTTACGTATCTCCCTCGAACTGTAATCTCGGTGCTTTATGAGCACAATATGCCCGTCCGCATTCTCTGAAGCGATGAGTAGTAGATGTCCACGGTGGCAGTGAGTGAAGAGCCTGAGTGAGAGTGATCCCTGAAAGCTGTTCAGTGACGCAACCCGACCACCTAACCTACCATGACGCAGTTGTGGCTGGCTACCGTACATATTACCTTTGCAGAATATAAGTTACCCCTAGCTTGGGTGGCCTAACCTCCATAACCTCAAGGCATCAGTCAAATGGAAACTTCCATTGCAACAATATCTTGGATTTCAGTCTGCAGTCAAAGATGGGCAATATGAACACACTTACATAGGTACTTTATAGTTAACTAATTTCCAATTAATAGAACCTAACCCCTAATTCATACCCACATTCTTAAAGCTTCAGGCGTCTTTCCCTCTCCCAGAGCTTGCTTAGGTGTTTTAATTATTTGTTCAACCTAATAGCCACAATACAGGTCCCGCGGCATTCGGCAGGCTTGGCAACAAGGCGTAGGCTACATGACAGGCTGGGCAGCAAAAAAAGGACGACCTTGGAGCTAAAACACAGCCACACAAGTGGACGTCACCGTCCGTTCCACGACTCAACTCAAGTCATTGTCTTTAATTGTGCTGGATAAGTTACCTTCTTGTCCAACTTTGGCGGCCTCGCGACTGGGGTTTTTCGCGATCTTGACTTCTCTTCCACTAGCTCCGCTCTTAGTCCTACATCCATAGTACAACAACCATTGCCTTGCTCTCATCATGAGCTTCAAAGGCTTCCAAAAGAGCCTCACCCGGGTAAGCCTTGCCCCTCATTTGTTTGTCCTCGGGTTTCCAACTCGTCTGGCGCGCGCGAAATGGCAGACTTGCGCGCGACTGGATAGCCGAGACACGTCAGGACTATCGACCAACGCCGAGTAAGAAGGAGAAGAAGCAGATATACTGACACCTCTTCCCTCTCACAGGCTCCGCAACAATTCAAGCAAAAGTTCAACATCGGCGAGCATACTAAAGATGCTGTTTATATCGATGCCGAACGACGCTTCCAGGAACTCGAAACCGAAACCAAGAAACTCCACGATGAATCCAAAAAGTACTTCGAATCCATCAATGGCATGCTCTCCCACCAGATCGAGTTCAGTCAGGCCATGACCGAAGTCTACAAGCCAATCTCAGGTCGCATGTCGGACCCCGACTCGATCAAGGTTGAAGGAAACCCTGAAGGTATCCGTGCCTGCGAAGAATACGAAGCCGTTGTCAAGGACTTGCAAGAAACGTTGGCCCCAGAGTTGGAAATGATAGAATCTAGGATTATCCGTCCCGCCAACGAGTTGCTCGACGTCATCAAGGTGATACGCAAGAGCGCCTTGAAGCGTGAACACAAGCGACTTGACTATGACCGACATCGCACCGCCCTCAAGAAGCTGCAGGACAAGAAAGAGCGCACTGCCAAGGACGAAAAGGCAATGTGGAAGGCCGAAGGAGATGTTGAGCTAGCTACGCAGGAGTTTAACTACTTCAACGACCTTCTCAAGGATGAGCTTCCAAAGCTGTTCCAGCTCGAGCGCGAGTTCATCCAGCCTCTGTTTCAGTCGTTCTACTACATGCAGCTCAATATCTTCTACACTCTGCACGAGAAGATGCAGAATTGCGATATTGGGTACTTCGATCTGACACTCGATATCGAGGACGCTTTCCACGAGAAGCGCGGCGATATTCAAGAACAAACAGAGGCTTTGTCCATCTGTCGGTTCAAAACAACTGGCCGCCCACGACCTGTCCGGTACGGAGCAAAGCCTGCCCTCGAGGGTCCTAAGCAGCCCGCACTCCTCACACAAGGAGGCGAAGACTCCAAGCCTTCAAGCAGTACCGTCACCAGCCCGAAGATTGGTGGCTGGCAGCGTCCAGCCTCGACTGCAAACGACTCGGCGGCTCCTCCTCCTTACACACCCCCAACAGGAGCCAATGCAGGCCTAGCAGCCCTCGCTGCTGGCAAGAAGAAGCCCCCACCTCCCAAGCCTAAGCCTAAGCCCATGCGCTTGACAGCTCCCGGGGTGGAGACCGTCACGGCTCTCTACGACTACGCTGCGCAAGCCGAGGGAGATCTAAGCTTCCGAACTGGCGACGTTATTGAGATTGTTACAAGAACGCAGAATGAAAACGAGTGGTGGATTGGACGATTGCAAGGCAAAGAGGGCCAGTTCCCAGGTATGTGTTTAAGTGTCTAAAGATTTTTGTCGCTGAACTAATGCGTGTCAGGCAATTATGTTCAACTCAACAGTTGAAAGGATTATCATTGAAATCGCGATAACACTTTCACCGCCTCGATACTATGACATGAAGCGAACCATCTCATTATAACACGCCCGCAATAGACGCTCATAATTTCGGATGGTAGCATCACTGGGGATGGATCTTAAGGGGGCTATGGCGCATCATGTGAAGCGAAGCACAGGAGTCCAAGTGGAGTGGACGGAGCAGCAGGTCTTTATGCTTGCTCAAGGTCCTGGAAACGAGAACCTAGATTCTTCCAATTCTGGAGATACAAGGAGCCTACGTGGCCAAGAAGATGGGGCATTTCTGGCGTTATGGATAGGGTTCTTGTTTGTCTGTAGAAGCAGATAACACAATTGGTATTACATTTTAACCCGACTTTTGTTGGTTAAGACAAGACGTTGGTGATTTCGGTCGTCATGGGAAATCTTGTTGCTGTTTTGAGAAAAAGTTTGATCACTATCAGAAATACGCGGTTCTCAACACGTGCACACATTCATCAATAGAGCTAACATTAGTGAGGAAATCAGGCTCCGAGCCTGATTCCAAAAACGGGCGTCTTAAACCTTGGAGATATGGAACTTGAGGCTCAAATGCGGGGATCTGCATGACCAGCCCACCACTACCTCGTCCCAGTACTGTAACCTACCTGACTGCAAGCTACTGAATTTGCATTGGTCAATTGATCAATTTTTTTTTTAGAGGAAAGGGATATCAGCAGGTACCGCCCTAATACAGAAAGACGTATTGGCCGACCACACGAAACAGCTTGTTGATGATAGGGTTAGGGAGGATCGTTGCCAGGTTGCTTATAACCACAATACCCAGGTATCCGCAAAGGTTTCCCATATTGGCTACACAAAAAAAGAACCACCTAACCACCCTTCTTGCAACCGATCCAACAACGTAAACAGGCATGTGTAACTTGCGTAACCCCTACATCAACTCGACCTACCTACTCATCCATAATCGGGAGATTCTGCACAACAAGCACAGGCCTATGATGGCCCTGCTCTCAATGCCTGTCTTACACACAAGTGTATACGCTACCAAGATCCATGGAATCTTTCCCACCGACCAAAGAGCCTCATTGAACCCTGATGTCTACCTAACAAATTAGCAATTCTAGTTTTCAAACTTTGAATGCCGTTATTTCAGCCGGTTTAACCCGGACAGAGACATGGGGCGGCCTTTGATGGCGTGCTCCAACGGGGTGCCGTTAGAAAACAAGGCTCGGCGAGTTTGAGGCTCTGCTCTTCTCCCTCCCTCTTGAAGAGACTTAAGAGCTCCCTTGACCATTCGGAATAGCATCATATTTGTACACGAGCCAGCATTCAGCGCTTTGGTGAACATGACCTTGTATTACTCTACCAGATCTCGTCTCTCTTTCCCCTTGCAGTATCGCCATGAGCCTTTTGAAACTGCCTGTTGAAATCATCTCCCTCCTCGTTGAGCTGCTCGACGTTGACGATGTCTTCAATATGGCATTGAGCTGCCGGTTCCTCAGCTGCATTCTCTATGACAGACGGATGTGCCGGCTTGCACTCATGGTTCGTCACATTATGATCCATATCTTGTCTTACTCTCCTAGTTAGTTCGCTGATGAGAGCTTAGAAAGCCCCATACTCCCCGGAGGCTCAGCAGGTACAGTCAAGCGACGATTGTCCAAAGGCGTTCCGTAAGCTGGCTAAGCGGCGAATGTCCGTCCGCGCCGCTGAGCCATGGATGGTCGCTATAGTGGCCATGGCAGATCACTTCATCTATACCAATGGTCACTTGTGCTACACCATTGAAAACAAGCATCTGCGTGTTCTCAATACCCTACAACAGACACCCACGACTGAACTGACGGTTGACGTGTCGCTGCTTCTCAACCTTGCAGTCCGTGATTATGTTCATCTCAGACCGCATACAATTGAACCTCTCTACTTCGCTGAGGGAGTTTTGTCATGCCTCGCCACTCAGGTACTCGAAGACTCGACCACGTGCAGCTGGCTCATCATATTTGAGCTGAAACAGAACCCCAGCTGGGTTGTTGTACAACGGCCGTGCTCAATGCATCCCATCTTTGTACGCAACGACAAGAACTATCTATTCTGGGGCTCCAGATCACATTCCACACTCGAAGGCTCTTACAGATGGGGCCTTCATTGTCTCAATCTTCAGACACGCAAATGGTCAGCTTCACAACTGATCTTATGGGACTTTCATGGGGCAAGTATAGGGTCAGATATCTGCTTTGAGATTATCGATGGCCAGTTCTACTGCGTTTCGAATACGTTGAAAACGCGGGCCGAGAATGGCACATGCAACAATTTTTACCAGGTTGTACGATTTCCTGTGCATGACGCAGTGCAAGCAAGGTGCGAGAAGCCTCTGATGCGCAATCTCTGGCGCCGCCATGATTCCGAGGGCCTGGTAGATGAGCGCTGGACATCTCTGCAACTCAGTAAAAGCGAGAAAACTGGCAAAGTATCTGTCGTTGAGATACGTAAGGAGTGGTGTCTAGGAAATGCAGGCAGCCAGAGGACGTGCTATAGGAGAGAGCTTCAGTTTGGCCAACAGAAAGCCGATAAGTCAACAGAATCTCTTCTTCCAACGCCGCCAGACTCTGTGGAAGGAAGTCCTGCCGAAGAGGAATCGGACATCAAGGCTTACATCGAAGAACGGGCATGTAAGGATCTTCATGTCGGCGATGGTCCGAAGGATACTAAAACATACACCCTTCAAGAGTGCTTTGTCCGTTCATACAATCCATCATGCAACTCATTCATTGATCTTGTCTCTGAAGCCTACAATCAAGACTCACCACTGCAACTCAGAATACAACCCAAGGAACAGGGATCGTTAGTCAAACTTTGGCCACGAGACCAGCATCCGTACCACCACGATGGTGTACTAGCTCAGCTGCATGGTGTTGTCAGCCCGATACAGCCGATTAGGGGATCCGAATGGAGTATGGATGAGCGGATACTGGTTTATTCGCCAACCCACATGGCTTCTGGACAACTGAGGCCCCTTGTCCTCATATCGTTTGATCCAGGCTTCGTTCTTCCAGGCTTTCCAAACTATCAATGTCGCAGTGGGGAGATGGAACACCAGCCCAATGACCCCCCTCATGTGCAAGAGACTACTATTGGTCCACCAAATGAAATGCTGTCGCCGTCAAGTCAAGGAGTTGACGAGAGTCCGTCGGCGAGTGGGGAGTATCAGAAGCCTGCTTCTAACTTCATCGAAGTGCGGCCTTCGCTTTACCGAACGATGAACATGGGTACCGGGAATGCACATGGCTTCAACATGTCATATTCCACCCCCTCGGCGTCAAATTCCGCGATGTGACTGGCCTCGATTTTAAGTAACAGCGAGGCCTTCTATACCAAGGTTGAAGGGGGCAGTGTGCTACTCCTCATCCTCCAACTGCAAATGCTCAAGAGATAGATAATAATAGATAAATGTTGCGACTAAACGGGACGGGGATGTTCTTTTTGCTATGTACCCTTAGCTGTATGTGGTACTCGATGATAATCTCACAAATATGCAAGTGACAGGAGAGCTTCTGCACATTCGATCTCACCTAGTGTCAGGTCAGGCTGCGTCACGCAATATCGAAGAACAAATGCGGGCAATGCCTGGCCCTTGTGGGGTAGTCGTGTCCTGGGCAAGGGAAGCCGACTATATGCAGGACATGGATTCATTGTGAATTCAAATTCCAATGATGTATCACATGTGCAAATGCTGTTGCCATTGGGCTAGTAGCAACAGAAACGCCCGCTCAAAGCTATAAACCAAGTTTAACAACGCATCTTACAGGCTCAAAGCCGATTCAAAGCATAAAGCATAGAAAAACGCAACTTTGGGAGTAAGTGGGAAGCAATTGGTGACACCCTCAATAAGCAAACTTACACAAGTATTTCCAGTGCCCAAAGGATTTCCAAGACAGGGAAACGATATACCTATAGTACTTCAGAATGAAAATGCAAGATTCTGTGAGCAGACATGAACCATTTATTCATAAGTGCAAGGATGAACACATTTGTTTTTGATACTTATGTCCATTTCAAATATCCGTCTTCCCCCCCCCCCTCCATGACCCACGCTATGTAGTGTCGCACACATGCCAAGAC
>JAAVUI010000192.1:0-54592 GCA_014899075.1 Fusarium goolgardi | reverse complement strand
ATACGGTTAGATGATGATCCCCAACTTGGCCAATTACATTTCGACGGGTTTCTCGACTGGCCCGTTCAGGCACTTGTTTTCCCCTGGTTTGTACGGAGTACTACAGGCCCCAAGGGTAATAAATGTAAATAAAGATACACTAGCCATATGGTGTGAAGGAATTTGCCACAGGTACCTCTCACCTAGAATTTGATGAGAAGAACTGCGGATATACACCGCACTGTCGCGGAAGTTGACATTTATTACCCTTGCGACCTGTATGTAGCAAAACTAAAGACCCCATCAGCCTGTCTGTCCCGTCCCTCTAAACTCTCAACTCTCTCCAAATCATCTCCCTCTCTCCGTATCTGATTTCTTATTGGTCAGCCTATCACCCAATCCACTTGAATCATCTCCGTTCGTCGGTGCCTTGCCTGCCCGCCCCGTCTAGTTCAGCTCGGCTCTATTTGCGCAAACAAGCTCTCGTCCCTCACATCCGCCGCTTTCAAGACTCCCATCGTGAGTCAACAAAAGCAACATCTAACTGCGGCGCAACGCAACCATGCCCGCCCTCACAATCAATACCGACAACCCTCCCAGCAACAATCCTCCTTCACCGAACCGACCGCCTGTTTCTCCTCTTACTCCCCCGCTACGTCCTACTGAACCACCGGCGACTGAAGCTTCCGGTTCTAGCGCCGCCGCTCGCCCAAGCTTTACACTTTCACAGCCTGACCAGACTGCCATACCACCGCCCGCACCTCAACCACTAGATTTTGATGCAAATCCAGATGCGATAGCCCTCAAATCGGCGATATCTATCCTGCAAATACAGAGACAACGCGCCACCGCCGATATCCAGGCCCTCAGCCGCGCAAAAGATGAGGCTGTACAGAATCCTGAAGCATTTATAGGTGATCTTGTCGCGAACAAGATCAATGCGCCCACCAACGACGACAGCGACAGCGATGATGACGATACAGAGGTGAGCGGGCAGGGCTCGGGGAAGCAGAAGCAAGATCCTGGCGAAGGCTCCTCCAACCAACGCGTCGCTACCGAACCACCAGCTTGGAGGAATATTCCTCAGCCACAAAACGTCGTCCGCTGCCCACCCATAAATTGGTCTCAATATGCCGTCGTTGGCGACTCCCTAGATAAGCTGCATAATGAGCAAGTCGCCCGTCCGAATCAGGGCACGCCCGCAACCGTAGGCGCAAACGGTATGTACGAGTTCAGGGGCGAGGGGAAACAAGAGAGATACCAAGGTGTCGCGGCACCATATGCCCCGACTCAGGATCGCTTGAAAAAGAAGCCCAAGAGCAGAAGGTCATGAGCAACGATGACAAAATGACGTTTACGAAAGAATGATTCTACACATAGTTTCCCACCATCATATTTGAGCGAATATTCATGGCGATGGACTTATACCATCTGCAGTCCGGCGTTGATTATAGATGGGATGTTGATTTGAGGGGTACACTATCCAAGCAATACACGACCCAGCGTTGCAGTTTTCCGTTTGTTGGCCATTCTCGACAGAAAGTCTCCAAAGAACCACCATAAATGCTGCTTATTTCTTTTTCTTCCTTTTCTTTTCATTCAAGAATTTATTTGCGGGTCATGGCGAGTCGATCTCTACCTCAGCTGAAAGAATAGGTAGGCAGTTGTAGCATAAATCGTAATTGCCAAGACTGGCTGGCTGAACTGTCTCTGCTGCTGATTACGTTTGTACAAGATTAAAAGTACGGGCAACGGCGCTATTGCATTTGCTTCACACCCTACGAATAGCAGGTTGACCCTAGGTGTTTAGAGGAAATGACAATCCTCGTCAAATTCGTACATCATGTTCCCCGATCCCACAACGCCAAATAAGCCCAAATAATGTCCTTGATTTGCCTGTACGCCTCCTTGTATTTTTAAGCACACCTTCAAATCCAGCCTTTGACAAGGCACGTGGATCATTCTGGAAAGTCCCTGAGAATCATGTCAGCTAATCCGTCATATAATTCATGAGATGCCGGTGGACTTACTCCACGCTCTTCTGGACTGATCGGCGAAGGAGCCGGTTGTATTTCTTCTTGTTGTCTGCACCGCCGCCCCAGTACATCTTGGTAGCTTCAGGGCGGACAATCTTGCGAGGGTCATAGGCGGGCTCGTCATCTTCGAGAATAGCAAAAATAGCCTCGATGTGCGATCGTACGTCTTCCTTCTTGGCCGGGTTGGGCGTATAACATGCTGTGCCATCTTCAGCAATGTGGTGGTGGAAGATATTAGTCTCGAATTTCACACGAGGCTGCTCCTCAGGGAAACGGACGCTGAAATTCATATTGATCCTGAAAAGGCCTCCGTCAAGGTTGGTCATAGGGCGTCCGAAATAAGTCACCACCCAGACAAAGGGGTTTTCGTTCTCAAGAAAGACGTCATGTGGCATATCGCTCTTTTTGAACGCCTCGACGACCTGCTCGAACTGGTGCTGAAGGTTCACGGCCACAGTGGTCTCCCTCTTTTTGGCTTCCAGACCCTCTTCGGCCCATTTCAGGGGTTCTGCGTCAATGGCAGCCTTGATAGCGTGCAGACGACGTTCAAGCTCCGGGTAGTTGAATTTCCCGTCCATAGAGTTGTTGCCGGGAGACTCAAAAGGCATCCTCGCAAACGTCTGGTTAGGTTTCGTTTCCGACTTTCCCTTCTCAACGGCTGCCTGGTATGACTCAAAGTACCACAGGAATCGGCGTTTGCACAGATCTTTAAATGGCTCGAATGGCACAGTGGTTTCATCGACATCTTCATCCTCCACCTCTACTCCAGAAGCGCCGTGTTGCTGAGCTCCATTAGAGCTGAGCCCAAGGTATCCCTCGAGGCGTTGGATGACACTGATGCGCAGCGTCTCATGCCGAATCTAGCAAAAGTCAGAGGCACACATACTCATACAGTGTAGCATATGGGCATACCTTTTGGACGTAATCCTTTTGGGCCTTCTTGTCGGACTCTTCGTTGGCATCCTCGAACCCTGGTTCGTTTTCGTACGGGTTGGAAGAGAGGAGACTTTGAATGGACAACAAGATCGACTCCAGTCCTTGCGCAGAGGACCACTCCTCTCCGCGCTCACCACGCCACGTACTAATGCTTGTTAAATCAAGTATACGAACCTTTAACAGAACCATAATTACCCTAGAATTGATCTTATAGTGTTAGTGCGTGAAGCAAGCATAGTTGTATCATGAGACTTACAAGCAGACTTTGCCGTTGCTGTAGACGTTTGGATTGAAGCGGCAACGTCCACCGTTTGTGGTAGAACAGACGACAGTTGGTGATTTGGATGGATACTCTGCCATAAATATGAGTTTGGGGTCTACTATACGAATGGAGTCTTTAACCTTTGTGGAACCGGATCGCAAACTGTCAGATTTGAGTCAGTCGAATTTATCAAGAGTATATGCAAGACTGCAAACTAACCTCGAAGAATCCAAATTCATATGGAGTCTCGTGGGGGCCCATGACCAAGGCCTTCACATTGCGAACATCGACATCGCGACATGCCACAGCGATTGCTGCAATGAAGCGATACAGTGGTCAGTTTGGTCATCTTCATGATGCGCATCACGCATAATCAGTTGGGAGCCACATACAAAGGTCGCAGTTCTTCTGGATATCTCCAAGTTCCTTACCATAGAAATCAGTATCTCAAGTTCAGATCGTGAACCAAGGGATGGGAGAGGCTGCAAGCGGATGCGGGGCAGCGAACCTTGGAGATGCGAATAATAGACTGGTCCATGGCGTTTCGTTTATTGCAGTTCATATGCTGGTATTCGGGTCTTAGCGTTAACTGCAGAACGCGACGCACATGGACGACTCGCGATCAAGAATTTAGTGTTGAGGTTGCGAGATCTCTGTTAGGTAGTTGAGGTAAAGGTGGATTGATGCTGGGTGTTGTAGTTGTCAAGGTGGGATGTGAGACCGTGAGTTGTGCCTATGAGGAAAGTGGGGTGAGACTGCTGCCTCGCTGTTAGTTGCGTTGGGCGGGCCAGAGATCCTCACCCGCAATATCAAATTATCCAGAACATGACTAGAGTATCTCTGTGTTACTTTCTGGTCATTTACATGAACAATGTTTTCTTTGTTGTTGTTCCTGCAGTTTGCAGCCTTTTGGTTTTGGTGAATGACGATCACTTCTGGAGGGGCCTGCGATATACGGAGTAGATGTGCCAGTGATTCATGGCAAGCAAGGATTCTACCCAGACATGGCTGATGATTCAGCAATATTTGTGTCAAATACATATTGTCGCTTGTCTATTAAACAGATAAGCCGCATAATTGGTTTGTAATTGATTTATAGGTACTGTTCTTGCACTTCAAGCTTAGTACTTGCTAACTGGTACTAGTATACTTGGGTAGAAGAAACGTTGACCTCTAAGCTACGATAGAAAACAAATAGCCTAAAATTACAGTCTAGATATATAAGCCGAATTACAAGCTTCGACCCCTATGGTCCTGCGGCTAGCTTTTTCTCAATGGTATGCCTTTGTCTGCTGCTAATGTACATGGAAGCGTCTTTTCAATTAATGATAGGTTAGTAGGTTGTTAAGCAGTAGATATACCAGCAAGCGAGGACCTTGCATAGGTACTACTTGAGCAAGTGCAAAAGAAATGCACACCTAAATACTGGTCAGACACTGAATTTAGTTAAATCCAGCAAAGAAATCTTCCATGCCATCGCAAATTATTATATTTCGATGTAACACGACTTGAATAGAAGCCTACCCGGAAACCATTGAGCTAGTGTGGAAGGTGGGGCGTATATCGCTACCTGGGCCACCTTAGTAAGTAGGCGTGGTAGGCACCTAGCGGTTGCGGTTAGAGATAGGTACGCTACGCGTTACTTGACTAGCTTGACGCGTTAATTGATTTTCTCGAGCTCCCATCCACATCAACGCAGTTTGGCGATTCTGATATTGCCACACAACGACGTCGAATTACTATCCAGCATCACTTGCATAGCCACACTTGTATTCAAGCAAATTACCAAGCTGATATGGCTAGCTTCTTCGATCTCAAGGCCAGAAAGGCTGCAACCGCTGCCAATGGTAACGCCGATCAGAAACAAGACAAGCCTACCAACACTCGAACTCAACCCTGGGTCGAAAAATAGTATGTATATCGAACATGCCCAAGACATAGCCCGGGCTTCGGAACTCACTATCTATAGTCGACCAAAGACTCTCAGCGACGTCACTGCCCAGGACCATACCGTCGATGTGCTCCAAAGGACACTCCAATCCTCCAACGTGCGATTGCCTCAACCCCCAAATACCGAAGCGCTTCAATACTGATTTTCGTAGCTCCCTCACATGCTGTTCTACGGCCCTCCCGGTACAGGAAAAACTTCGACTGTTCTTGCACTGGCAAAGGAGCTCTATGGTCCCGATATGATCAAGTCGAGAGTGCTTGAGCTCAACGCTTCCGACGAGCGCGGTATCTCCATCGTCCGAGAAAAGGTCAAGAACTTTGCGCGAATGCAATTGACCAACCCACCCCCTGGATACAAAGAAAAATACCCCTGCCCTCCGTTTAAGATCATCATCCTCGACGAGGCCGACTCCATGACCCAAGATGCCCAGAGTGCACTACGACGAACCATGGAGACGTACAGCAAGATCACTCGTTTCTGTCTGATCTGCAACTACGTCACTCGAATTATAGATCCGCTCGCCAGTCGATGCAGCAAATTCCGATTCAAGAGTCTCGACCAGAGCAATGCGAAGAAGCGACTCGAGGAAATTGCGGAGAAGGAAGGCGTGCCGCTCGAAGACGGTGCGGTTGACGCTCTCATCAAGTGCAGTGAGGGTGATCTTCGAAAAGCTATCACCTTTTTACAAAGTTCTGCTCGGCTGGTGGGTTCCAACGCTTCCGACAAGGACGGAGAGGGCGATGGAGCAATGGACGTGGATAAGAAGGCAGTCACAGTCAAGATCGTCGAGGACATTGCTGGTGTCATTCCGGACAGTACCATTGGTGATCTTGTCAGCGCAATACGCCCAAAGAGCTCGGGATCGTCGTATCAGGCTATCTCTGATGTTGTCGAGAAGCTTGTTGCAGACGGTTGGAGTGCAGGACAAGTTGTTGGCCAGGTAAGTCCAGCATCAATCTTTCGCCTGAAAACCTGCTAACACATGGCAGCTCTATCAAGCCTTGACATACGATGAGATAATTCCCGACGCGCAGAAGAACAAGATCGTTATGGTCTTTTCAGAGGTTGATAAGCGGTTAGTAGACGGAGCTGACGAGCACCTCTCCGTACTCGACCTCTCAGTGAGAATATCAGCTATCCTGGCAAAGAAATGAGTTCCTCAACCTAGCGTGTAGGGTTGTGTCCCAGCAATGAGGAATGGAGTTGTGGTTAGATATGGATTGGCGTTTAAACTGGTTCTATACTACCAGACATTTGTTATACTTGTTGTTGTTTTATTCTAGTTCTATGCCGCATCTTCCTGGCCAAGTAATCCAAGGTTGCCATGCAAAGTAGACCATACATCTTTCGATTGTCCCATGTCGCCCTTTTCTGTATGCTTCCTCACTTTGCTGGGAGATTTGGGACCCGACTCCAGCCAAACATCACCCTCTGTAGTATCAGCTTGAGTCTCCTCTTCCTGGTCCTCCTTAACCTGACCTAAAAGTTGATCGATCTGCTGCAATGTTTGCATAGAGTTTTCCAAGGCAAGCTGACCGCCTTCAACCTGTTCTGCCACATTCTCAAGCGTCGCAATTTTGGCTGAGTCGGCAGCAAGAACCCACGGTTGGACTTTTCCAGTCAAGCCTGACCGTTCGCCAGAGGTAAGAAACTCTCCCAAAACAGACCTGCGTCGAGATTCCGGTGCCGTATAGTGAGATGGGAGTAGCTGGCTTTCTTCTTCCAGATGACCAAGTGACTGGCAGTTATCCTTAGTTTCCTTGCCGAGAGTCGTGTTTACGTGTGCCTTCTGTGCTATCATTGCTCTTTGCTTTTTTGATAGCGTGAGAAGAGTCTCGATGTATGGAGTGAGAAGATAGGTACTTGAGGCAGGTTCTGGTTCATCTGTTTGTTGTTTGGCTGTGGATGGAGCCAGGACCGGAGCTGCCGATGAATCGAACTTTTCGCCAACAGAAGATAAAAGCGCCCGTCTACCTGCGATGTATTTGGCGTATTTGTCCTTTATCGTGCCGAGCTGCTCGTTGATGGTGGCTTGATCCGCAGTCGACTGAGCATGGCTCTTGGAACCACTCTCCTCGCCTCCCTCCTCATCCTCTGATGCTTTGCTCAGCTCAGTTTCAATCCATTGAATGAGTTCACTCCGTGTTGTATTCAGTGCATGCAATCTTATACCATTGCTTATTACATCTGGTATGCTCTGGGCGTTTGCCCTTGTTTCACGAAGCAGTTGCTCTTCTCGTTTCAGAAGAAGCTTCGCTCTCAGCACAGTCTTTTCAAGCTGGGCGACTTGCTCCTTCAAATCCGTCCTTTTGACGCTCTGTTGTGCAACGAGACTGTTCACTACCTCCTTTGGGACTTTAGGTAGACTGGCAGCTTCATGAAAAACATCTTCAGGGTCTAAATATTCAGGTGCAGCGGCTGGTTTTTGCATGAGCGCGTCGAGATGACCCTGAACAGCCGATAGTCGATTCTGTTTGGCCTGAAGCTTCAGAAGTGACAGTCGCTCTTCCAGTAGCTCGTTGCTGGATGATGAGTCCTGATTTGAAGTTGATGAGGCGAGATGTGATTGTGCAGTATCTTCATACTTTCGACGAGCATCGACATTGGCCTTCAGTGCCTCGATGTACTCTCTATACAATCCTTTCGAGTCTGGGTCAAGAGTTACGTCGCGTGTTGCATCTACCAGGGATACTGGTTGCTTGACTGGGCCATCATGAGAGCATGATCCAAGATGAAGTGCCAATACTCGTCGGATATAATTGACTTGCTCTCGTGGCTTGATGAATGGATCGAGAGTTCTCTGAAATGTCTCAATTGTGTTTGAGGAGTTCGTCATTTTGGTTCATATTTTGGCGGTGAAGTGTTCATTGATCCAATGCTTGTTACTCTGGTCCTAGTGGAAAGGAGTAAGTAAATAAACGAATTACATGGGCTGCCTATAGACGATATTTGTATTGTGGCTAGTGGTACGTCCTATCGCGACGACGCAAGAGATACAGGGTGTACATGGTGAACACGAGGTTCTAATATATTCATAACAAAGCATTCATCAGAAATACTTATCTTTATATTCCAACAATTACTTTTAAACCAGGTCAGGTAGCAGGATCTTGGAGCTTCAGCCACACACACATGCGGCTGCGCCACTGACACGTTACAAGCCTCGAGTGACCCTAACCGAATTCGGGCTGGCGTGGTGTACTCTTAGGTTGCGATCTGAAATTTACGATCGCGACTTGATCTCTCCAATACACTGACGACTCCATACAATCTTTCAACGCCTGCGCATCAATTGCGAACCGGAACATCGAGACAGCCGCTATATCACTACCAAAGTCGCGGCTCGTGACTAACCCATGGTCATTTAATAGTCTAACACCCGCGGTTTTTGTCGAGAACATCGACGTTCTCCTCTAACAACAACCTTCATACCTACCTAATTAATTTAGCCACCATGTCCGACGCAAACCGTGATGTGTCGCAGTACAAATACTCGGCCATGTCGAACCTGGTTCTCCAGGCCGACCGTCGTTTCGTCACGAGACGAACCGACGAGGCCACTGGTGATCCAGAGTCGCTGGCTGGACGCTTGAGTATTCGAGATATGGGCGCCCGAGTTGCACGCGACGACGCGCCAAAATCAAAGAAGCAGTCCGGCATGCCCGATATCGAGCGAGGCAGCCTAAAGGAAGGCGAGGATATCCTAGCACGGGAGCAAAAAAGACGAAAGGCCGAAGCCCCCCAATCGACTGGAGTCCTTGGTACCAACGATCTCCTTGTGGAAGGCATCACATACCGACCTCGAACGGCTGCGACACGGGCGACTTTCGATCTGATTATCACCATAGTAGCAAATAATCTTGGCGACGTACCACATGAAGTCGTGCGCAGTGCGGCGGATGCTGTCCTAGAGTACTTGAAGGACGACGACTTGAAGGATCTGGACAAGAAGCGAGAAATCGACGACATTCTCGGCGTATCATTAAGCCCTAAGCAGTTCAATGAGCTGGTGAATCTTGGCAAGAAGATCACAGATTACGACGCCCAGGATGACGACGAGGATGTTGCTATGGGAGGTGCCGACGGTGATGATACCGAAATAGATGAGCGCCAAGGTGTCGCGGTCGCCTTCGACGAAGATGAGGATGATGAGGAGGGCGGCCTCGTTAATGAGGTCCGCGATGGGTCATCCGACGATGAAGAAGACGAGGAAGAGAATGATGAGAATGCTGAGGAAAAGGCAGAAGATGCCGTCGCTGATGTGGGAGATGAGATGATCCTCGACTCGGCACCTTCGGGAGGAAAACAGGACGAAAAAGAGCAGCACAACGTACCAGCCCGGGAGATCGATGCCTTTTGGCTACGGCGCGAAATCGGAACTCTGTACCCCGATGCTCACGAACAAACCGACAAGACAAAGGCGGCACTTCAGATCCTGTCAGGAGAACCTGGGGATGATGGCGAGGAAAAGACTCTCCGTGAGGTTGAAAACGACCTCATGGAACTGTTCGACTTCGAGCACCACGAGCTGGTACAGAAGCTGGTCGAGAACAGGGAAAAGGTCTTTTGGCTTACCAAGTTGACACGAACGGAGACACCCGAAGAACGTATCAACGTGGAGCGGGAGATGGTCTCGGAAGGCTTACAATGGATTCTGGATGAGCTCAAGGGCAAGAGTACTGCCGACGGCAAGAAGGGCAAGATGGATATCAAGATGGACATTGACGTTCCGGCCTCCTTTTCAGCCGAAGCGCCCAAAACTGAACGTGCTGAGGGCCAGCTTGTTGGCGGACTTCAGCCCCGAAAGCTCATCAACCTCGACAATCTGGTATTCGACCAGGGAAATCATCTCATGACGAACCCCAAGGTCCGACTACCAGAGGGTTCGACAAAGAGAACGTTCAAGGGTTATGAGGAGATTCATATCCCAACGCCCAAGAAACGTAACGAACCCGGTGATGTCTTGATGCCCGTTACCGATATGCCTGAGTGGGCACGAACCCCCTTCAGCCAAAACCAGTCTCTGAACAAGATCCAGTCAAAGTGTTACCCTTCTGCGTTCAACGATGACGGAAATATGCTTGTTTGTGCCCCCACTGGTAGTGGAAAGACCAATGTTGGTATGCTCACGATTCTTCGAGAGATTGGCAAGCATCGCGACCCTGAGACCGGCGATATCGACCTTGATGCTTTCAAGATCGTTTGTATCGCCCCTCTCAAGGCGCTTGTCCAGGAGCAGGTCGGCAACCTAGGCAAGCGACTTGAACCATACGGTATCAGGGTTGCAGAGTTGACGGGTGATCGCCAACTCACCAAGCAGCAAATCGCTGAGACTCAGATCATTGTCACAACACCCGAGAAGTGGGATGTCATTACCAGAAAGTCTAACGACCTGACCTACACTAATCTTGTACGCCTTATCATCATCGATGAAATCCATCTGCTGCATGACGACCGTGGTCCTGTGCTGGAGAGTATTGTCAGCCGGACTATTCGTAAGACCGAGCAGACTGGCGAGCCCGTCCGAATTCTTGGTCTATCTGCCACCCTCCCCAACTACAAAGATGTCGCAAGTTTCTTACGAGTTGACACAAAGAAAGGCCTCTTCCACTTTGATGGCTCTTACAGACCTTGTCCTCTGCGACAGGAGTTCGTTGGTGTCACTGACCGTAAAGCCATTAAGCAGCTGAAGACCATGAACGATGTCTGCTACAACAAGGTCATCGAGCATGTAGGCACGAACCGCAACCAGATGCTTATTTTTGTTCACTCCCGAAAGGAGACTGCCAAGACTGCCCGCTATATTCGTGACAAGGCCGTCGAGTCAGACACAATCCATCAGATTCTTCGTCATGATGCTGGCAGTCGTGAAGTTCTTGAGGAGGCATCTTCTCAGGCGACTGACCAGGATCTGAAAGACATCCTGCCCTACGGCTTCGGTATCCACCATGCTGGTATGAGCAGAGCTGACAGGACAGATGTTGAGGACCTTTTCGCTCGTGGTGCTATCCAGGTTTTGGTGTGTACTGCTACATTGGCGTGGGGTGTTAACTTGCCTGCCCACACCGTCATTATCAAGGGAACGCAAGTTTACTCTCCTGAAAAGGGTAGCTGGGTCGAACTCAGCCCTCAGGATGTTCTTCAGATGCTGGGACGTGCTGGTCGACCCCAATATGACACATATGGTGAAGGTATTATCATCACAACACAAAGTGAAATGCAGTACTATCTCTCGCTTCTGAACCAACAGCTTCCAATCGAAAGTCAGTTCGTCAGCAAGCTGGTGGACAATTTGAACGCCGAGGTTGTACTTGGCAACGTCAGGACTCGCGACGAGGGCGTCGAATGGCTAGGCTACACATATCTGTTTGTGAGAATGCTGCGCTCTCCTGGTCTGTATCAGGTTGGCGCAGAATATGAAGACGACGAGGCTCTTGAGCAGAAACGAGTTGATCTGATTCATTCGGCAGCTATGGTTCTGCGCAAGTCGAATCTGATCAAGTACGACGAGAAGACAGGAAAGCTACAGTCCACAGAGTTAGGTCGTATTGCATCTCATTACTACATTACCTTTGGATCTATGGAGACATACAACAACCTTATTCAGCCTTCTATCACTACCATCGAGCTCTTCCGTGTATTTGCTCTCAGCGCTGAGTTCAAGTATATCCCGGTTCGACAAGATGAAAAGCTGGAGCTGGCTAAGCTACTGGGACGAGTGCCAATCCCTGTCAAGGAGAGTATTGAGGAGCCTCACGCCAAGATCAATGTGCTTTTGCAAGCGTACATCTCACGTCTCAAGCTCGAAGGCTTGGCCTTGATGGCTGATATGGTATATGTGACACAATCCGCTGGCCGAATTCTGCGTGCTATCTTCGAGATTGCCTTGAAGAAGGGTTGGGCGTCTGTTGCCAAGACAGCCCTGGACCTTTGTAAGATGGCCGAGAAGCGCATGTGGCCCACAATGTCTCCCCTGCGCCAATTCCCCTCATGTCCCAGGGACGTTCTCCAGAAGGTCGAGAAGATTGATGTATCTTGGAGCAGCTACTTCGACTTGGACCCCCCTCGCATGGGTGAGCTTCTTGGTTTGCCCCGAGCTGGTCGAACTGTCTGCAGCTTAGTTTCCAAGTTCCCCCGAGTTGAGGTTCAGGCACAGGTCCAGCCCATGACCAGATCAATGTTGCGTGTCGAGCTCAGCATCAGCCCCAACTTTGAATGGGACGATTCCATCCATGGTGCTGCTGAGAGCTTCTGGATCTTGGTCGAGGACTGTGACGGAGAGGACATCCTCTACCATGACACCTTCTTGCTGCGCAAGGAATACGCCGAATCGGAGCAGAACGAGCATATCGTCGACTTTACAGTACCTATCACGGATCCTATGCCTCCTAACTATTTCGTTTCGGTTATTTCCGATAGATGGATGCATGCTGAGACTAGGCTCCCTGTTGCATTCTATAAGCTGATCTTGCCCGAGAAGTTTCCTCCCCATACCGAACTTCTCGAGCTCCAGCCCCTCCCCGTTGCCGCTCTCAAGGTGCAGGAATACGTCAATCTCTATCCTTCATGGAAGCAGTTCAACCGGATACAAACGCAAACTTTCAACTCGCTTTACAAGACGGACCAGAACATCTTTGTTGGAGCTCCCACTGGTAGCGGCAAAACCGTGTGCGCCGAGTTTGCTCTTCTAAGACACTGGACAAAGGGCGAGGCCGGTCGTGCCGTATACATTGCCCCTTTCCAATCGCTTGTCGATTCTCGTTTGCAGGATTGGCAGAAGAGGCTCTGTTCCCTTAACGGTGGCAAGGAGATTGTGAAGCTGACTGGCGAAACAGCCACAGATCTCAAGCTCTTGGAGAAGGGTGACTTGATTTTGGCGACGCCCACCCAATGGGATGTGTTGTCTAGGCAATGGAAGCGACGCAAAAACGTCCAGACAGTTGAGCTCTTCATCGCCGATGAGCTTCATTCGCTTGGCGACTCCCAGGGCTATGTGTACGAGACTGTTGTCTCTCGTATGCACTACATCCGTACTCAAACCGAGCTGCCCCTGCGAATTATCGCACTGAGTGTCTCGCTAGCAAATGCCCGCGACATCGGTGAATGGATTGATGCGAAGAAGCATGACATCTACAACTTTAGTCCTCATGTCCGACCAGTGCCATTAGAGCTTCACCTTCAGTCATTTACCAACACCCACTTTCCTTCTCTTATGCTGGCAATGGCCAAGCCCACATACTTGGCTATCACACAAATGTCTCCTGACAAGCCTGCTATGGTCTTCGTACCCAGCCGTAAGCAGACTCGAGCAACCGCCCGAGATATACTGGCCGCAGCATTTGCCGACGACGACGAGGATCGTTTCCTTCATGCTGAGGTGGAACAAATGCAACCTCTGCTTGATCGCATTAACGAGGAGGCGCTTGCCGAGGCACTCTCACACGGCGTTGGCTACTACCACGAGGCTCTTAGCCAGAGTGACAAGCGGATTGTCAAGCACCTTTACGACAATGGTGCTATCCAGGTGCTTGTCGCGTCTCGAGATGTTTGCTGGGAGCTGAACAGTACCGCCCACCTTGTCATAGTCATGGGTACACAGTACTTTGATGGTCGTGAGCACCGATATGTTGATTACCCTCTGAGCGAAGTGCTTCACATGTTTGGCAAAGCCCTTCGCCCGTCCAAGGATGGTCGCGGCCGTGGTGTTCTCATGCTGCCCCAGGTCAAGCGCGAGTACTACAAGAAGTTCCTTAATGAGGCTCTTCCCGTCGAGTCACACCTACACAACTACTTGCACGATGTCTTCGTGACGGAAATCAGCACCAAGATGATCGAGTCTGGTGATGATGCGATCAACTGGACCACCTTTACCTACTTCTACCGAAGGCTGCTCGCCAACCCTAGTTACTATAGCTTGACCAGCACAACACATGAAGGCCTCAGCAACTACATGTCTGATTTGGTTGAAACAACTCTGCGCGAGCTTAGCGAGTCAAAGATCATCGACTTTGACGAAGACGATGGATCTGTGGCACCTCAGAATGCCGCCATGATTGCTGCTTACTACAACATTTCTTACATCACCATGCAGACCTTCATCCTTTCGTTGGGTGCCCGTACAAAGCTCAAGGGTATTATGGAGATTGTCACTTCCGCTACCGAATTTGAGACGATCCAGATTCGACGTCACGAGGACGGCCTTTTGCGACGTATCTATGACCGAGTTCCTGTCAAGATGTCTGAAGTAGTTTACGATTCGCCTCACTTCAAGTCTTTCGTTCTGCTCCAGGCTCACTTCTCCCGCATGCAGTTGCCAATTGACTTGGCGAAGGACCAGGAGATTCTACTGACCAAGGTCTTGAGCCTCCTCAGCGCGATGGTCGACATTTTGTCTTCAGAAGGCCATCTCAATGCCATGAGTGCCATGGAGATGTCGCAAATGATTGTTCAAGCGATGTGGGACCGTGATAGTCCCCTCAAGCAGATTCCTCACTTCTCTCCGGAGGTTGTTAAGGTGGCTAATGAATTTGGGTATGTGAAATGCCGTGATTTCGAAATTGAAGCATCAGCTAACAAT
Organism: Fusarium goolgardi; assembly: GCA_014899075.1. Taxonomy (NCBI): domain Eukaryota; kingdom Fungi; phylum Ascomycota; class Sordariomycetes; order Hypocreales; family Nectriaceae; genus Fusarium; species Fusarium goolgardi. The sequence continues at coordinate 39,851 of JAAVUI010000192.1, read as the reverse complement.
CTTTGCAGAATCAAGGACATCTTTGATTTCATGGAGGCCATGAATCCGGAAGAGAACGCCGACTACAACAAGCTCGTCAAGCGACTTGGTATGTCCCAAAACCAGTTGGCAGAGGCGGCTAACTTCACAAACGACAAGTACCCCGATCTTGAGCTTGAGCACGAGGTCCTGGATGAGGACGAAATCAGGGCTCGTGAACCCGCTTACTTGAACATCAAGATTACTCGCAATCTGGAGGAGGAAGACGGTGATTATGACTCTACTGTACATGCGCCATTCTATCCCTCCAAGAAGATGGAGAACTGGTGGCTGGTTGTTGGTGAAGAGAAGACCAAGAGCCTCTTGGCTATCAAGCGAGTGACGATTGGACGGGAGCTGAACGTTCGCCTCGAGTACACTGTGCCAACAGAAGGTGAGCATGACCTGAAGCTGTTCCTAATGAGCGACAGCTATGTCGGAGTTGATCAAGAGCGGGAGTTCTCGGTTACAGTGGCCGAGGGTATGGACGTGGACGACAATGATGAGGAGGATGAGGACGAAGACGATGAGTAATATCTCATCGCTGATCCCCATTACTACGGCGATGACCAGCGATTGCTTTGTACACTACTGCAGAATTACGAATGCGAATTTAGGGTTATAATATTCGAATCTATCAACTGGGACGATGACATGGGACATTGTATGTGATTCAGATGTGCTCTTTGAGGGGAGTTATGCCGATACAAGTTGAGTTGCGTGGATGTTCAATGGTGCCACACGAGTTGAAGAGGCGTGAAGGATCGAGATAAGTATTCACAACACCAAACGCGTCTAGTCCCTGCCAGACCGACGACGTGACTTTGCCGGGGAGGAGGGAGCGAAGATGCTGGGGAAAGAGACTAGGGACGCGCCCTTCAGTTGGTCTCGTATACCTAGGCGTCGAATCAGCGTCAACTACGCGCTTGGCCTCTAATGTCGTGTGAGAAGAAAAGAGCCTGGGGTTGGGGTTGGGTTGCTGATGACGCCGCCAGGCCCCTCAGGGTATCGGAAAAGCTGGCCGCAGGAACCACAGGAGACGAAATTAGTAGGTCAGCTTATCCTATTCACCCCGAACTGTTAGACTGTTTATTTTTGTGTCCGCAAGACTTTTCTGTTACCCACCCGGCCATCTAGCTGTCCAGATACACATCACGTGACCGTACATCCTCTGGTGACGTTTGAAAGTGCTTCCCTTGCTCAGGCCGAACCCGTTAACTCGTACCGGCGTTTTTTCTTTCGTCACCTCCAACACCCCAGCATCTCGACGAAGCACTTTTCTTTCATCAATTGCGTAACAATTTCATTAACAACCTTTCATCGCGCTACGAATCTTGCGCTCCGAATCTTGCGCTCCATTGACGCGCGCGATACGTCTTCAGCTACGCGTTCGCCTGTCTTTTGCCAACTGGGATTATATCTCTAGCTGCTGTGTACATTGACCAGCGAAGCATCATAACCATTTTCATAATGTCGGATCAGCTTACCGAGAAGCCTGAAGTTGAGGCTCTTGCTCCTGACGCGCAGGAAGCTCCTTCAACCGAGAATCCTGTGGAGCCATCATCAACTGGAGACGACGCCGCGATGGCCGATGCCGAAGCAAACAAGGAGGAAACAAAGGTCGCTGAGGGTAAGTTATGACTATGGTGTGTCCGGTGTCTACTGCGCGTTTGGTTGATTTGCTGTTGAAATCGCGCCCCGACTTTTCGCGTGCTCTTTGGCGGAGGCGCGTCCTTCCCTCTGTCAGACTAATGCTGACCATGCTGCGCAATCAGGAAACATTCAATCTGGAAACCCAGAGAAGACTGCCGAAAACACGGACGCGACCGAAGCACCGAAGCCCGCTGACGAAGGTGCCGACATTGAAATGAAGGACGCGCCCGAGACCTCGGCTGCCGGGGAGACCAAGACAGAGAACTCGGCTCCATCTGTTGATGGCGAGACAGCGGCCGAAAACGCTGCCACCGAAACCCCCTCAGCAAAGGGCAAGAATAATCGACGCAAATCAACTGGCGGCAACACCCGCAAGAGCCTGAGCAAGAAGGCTTCCAAGGCGCGCCTCACGCATCTGGACGCCAAGCCAGGAGACCACTTCTTAGTCAAGCTCAAGGGATTCCCTGCTTGGCCTGCTATCATTTGCGATGAATCAATGCTGCCACAAGCTCTGGTCGATAGCCGCCCCGTAGCTGCAGCGCGGCCTGATGGCACCTACACAGAGGCCTATGCTGATGGTGGCAAACGTGTCAACGACAGAACCTTCCCTGTCATGTATCTCCACACAAATGAATTGTAAGTTCCCCCTATCGGGATCCTGGGCTCTCTCTGACCTGACTACAGTGGCTGGGTGCCAAACACACTACTTACGGAGCTCACACCTGAGAAGGCTTTGGAAACTATTACCGAGAAGATGCGCAAGGATCTCAAGGAGGCATTCACGCGCGCATCCGAACACAATGATCTCGATACCTACAAGGACATGCTGAAGCAATTTCAAGAGGAATACATTGCAAAGCAGCAAGCCGCAGCAACACCCAAGAAGGCCAAGAAAGGAAAGGCCAAGGCTTCCGACGAAGATGTCGATATGGAGGATGTCGACGATACCACAACTGAGAAGTCAAAGTCCAAGAAGCGCAAGGCCGATGATGACATGAGCGTAAGCACGCCCCTACCACTACATGCTTATCTCGGATCAAGATGCTAACTGTTCCCGAACCAGACACCACAAAAGCCCGAATCCGTTAAGAAGCCCAAGATCAAGCTTAACACGTCCACCCCTAAGGCTGCTAACGGCACTCCCAAGACGAAAGAAGATTCTGCGGCCAAAACCAAGGTTAAGGTTAAGAAGACTACTGATACGAAGGCCGAGGGCAACAAGAAAGCCAAGGTGACTCCTGAGGAGCGACGACACCAGAAAGAGGTACGGAGATACACTCTATGCCATGGTTTCGGATAGTGCTAATTACCGAACAGAAAGAGGTACTTTACCTCCGACACAAGCTTCAACGTGGTCTCCTCACCAGAGATCAACAGCCCCTGGTAACAGAGATGGAGCAGATGTCCGAATACGTCACTATGCTGGAGAAATTGAAGGATTTGGAGGTGTCTATCATCCGCACGACCAAGATCAACAAGGTTCTCAAGGCCATCCTCAAGCTGGAGTCAATCCCACGTGAGGACGAATTCCACTTCAAGGATCGTTCGCAAGTTCTTTTGGACAAGTGGAATAAGCTCTTGACTTCTGAAACCGCAGCCCCCGCTGCAGAGTCAACCAACGGCGTGAACGGCAACACGGAAGTTAAGCCAGAAGAGAAGAAGGACGACAGCGGCAAGGAGACCACCGAAGAGCCCAAGTCGGAGGCTCCAAAGGCCTCGGAGCCCAAGGTCGAGAAGCCTGATGAGGACGACAAGTCTGAAGAAGAGAAGATCGAGGAGACACCACAAGCCTCGGCTTCTGAAGAGAAGAAGGACGATGTAAGTAGTGGCCTTCACGCCCACCTCATCGGAGTTCACTTTGCTAACATGAATCAAGACTGTCGCCCCTCCTGAGCCTGTTGAAACCGCAGCTTAGGTTAATTATGGTGTTGCGAGGCTCATTGTGATTTAGAACAGATTCTTTCGTGGCGTCAAGGTTATGGTCTACCAATACTGGTATTTTCCGTCTCTTTTACCTTTTCTTATGGTCTTATTTTTTTCAGTTGTGGTAAAAGTGACTTACTTCATCGCGTCTTTTTCGCTATCTGTATGAATATCTGCCAAATTTGGTGGCAGAGCTGCGCCGCGACTCGCTTCAGTCGTGATGGGCTTGACAGGGATGGGGGGCAAGAAATGTCTTTTCCAGGGGTGTACAAACGGCAAAAAACTGAGGATGCTGGGACTCAGAGCCTCGTCTAATATGGGTTTCTTTGAACCAGAGGATAGGAAGAGGTCACATCGTCAAGGTGATATAAGGGATACGATGTGAAGCTAGCGGATGAGATGAAATCTGAGAGGAGGCGCATCGAACGAAGGTGGGCTTGGTGAGCAATGGCATACAGATGATGAACGGGACAAAGAACTAGATGTACTCGAGGATGAAATTTATATATTCAAGAAACTATGGCAAGTTGCTTTTTCCAAACAGCCGTGTTGTTATTTCCTACGTACTACCCAGCGAGTGCCTTGGTAAGTATTAATAGGTAGGTAGAGAGATACGAGGGTTAGTTGTCAGTTAGTACCTAGGTATGTATGTATATCTAGCTCGCCGGGATACAGTGCGTAATACAGTGTCATCGAACGCGCTCACCGTCTGAAAACGCGTTGACCTTCAATACTAAACCGAGCTTCATGAGTTTCATCTCCAGAATTTTGTCATTATCAGCGTCGTCGAAGGATTAATCATGACACGTGAAGAAGCTGAACAAGAAGCCTATAGTCAAGAGGATCATCAGGTAACAAATAACCCTGTTTCAAGGTTCATGGACTGTTTCCGCTAATGCAACAGACAGGTCGCCTATATTTTTGACCCTGAAGATGATGGGACACAGAAGAAGTCTGCCAAGCGAAAAAGAGTGCCACGGCAAGCTCAGAAAGATGAAGAATCTATCAAGGACCCATCACCTTTCGTACCTCTGCTCAACGGTGCCGAGAAGCCCGAGTTTGTCGACTTAAGGGAGACCTTATTTCAGGAGAACTGGACCAAGGTTGATGGACGCATACAGGTGAGTTGTGTAAGACTACTTTCCGTGAAAATACTCTTACGCAGGACTAGGAAATCCTCAAGAATTCGAATTTGGAAACTCTGCACGAAGTCAGCGATTTCGTCAAGGACGCAGTGACAGACTCGTAAGAACCCAACCCAGACATTATCCATGTGTGCACGCAGCCCCTAATTCTCGTACAGTGGGGATAGGATTCCATCAGCTTTCATCATAACAGGACCCAACATTGCTTCACAGGACCTTCTCTTCCAGCAGCTATCAGAGACACTGCAACAGACAACGCCAAGCAAGTTTGTTGGTCTGCGGTCCTCAGAAGCATCAACTCTCAAAGCAACATTGAAGAAGGTCATTCGAGATGTCACAGCCAAAGTCTCTGATGATGAGGATGATGACCTCCAAGTTGGAGATGGTCGTGAGGTAAGTCACCCAACTTGACAGAACAAACACCATTCTCACATCTCACAGGGACGACGGTATCTTGACTATGATATTGAGGCCTTGCACGCATTTATCAAACCCCAGAACTGCGAGCATGTCTTTGTCGCATTTCAAGACAGCGAAGGCTTTGATAGTAGTCTGCTGTCCGACCTGATCATTCTATTCAAGTGTGTTTTCTGTTCTTGAAACTCCTTCTTGCCTGCTAATCCTTCAAGCTCTTGGCGCCCACGCATCCCCTTTACTCTTCTATTTGGTATCGCCACATCAGTCGAGCTCCTTCAAGCCAGACTTCTCAAGGCTGCATGCCAGCAGATTTACGGAGCACAGTTCGACGTGATCCAGACCTTGGCAATTCTTGAGACCGTCTTCAAAGCCGCCGTGGCAGCGTCGGATTCTCCTGTGTTGTTGGGCTCGTCGCTTCTTCACAGCATGTTGGATCGACAACATGACCAGGTCTCAGGCATCCAAACATTTACCATGTCCTTGAAGGTAAGTTCCACGCAGCTGGCACAAAGTTGAATTCTTACTAAGAACGATAGTACGCTTACATGTGTCACTTCTACGCGAATCCCCTCAGTGTCCTTTACCATGCGCCATCTTTCCAAGCAGAGCACATTGAAGCAATTCGACACACAAATTCTTTCAGGGAAAATGTTGAGAGTTCAGTGGAAACTGGAGTCTTGGATAACGTGCAATATGCCAAGGATCTGCTTGAAAATAACGACTTTCTTGCCTTGCAAGTTCAGAATAGCCTTACCGCTCGACAAGAGCATATCGAAGACTTCTTGCGGGCACTGCTTATTCTCAGAGAAGCAGAAGCCCAGGACATTGAGTTTTCAAGGGCTTATGTTGAGGCTATGGAAGAGGGCATTTCAATAACAGAAAGCTCGAGGGCTGTCGATTCGGTGCAACGTATGGATGCCAACGAGTTGCTGGCTCTGCTTCGCAAGGTGGTCGTAATTTTGCGAGACGGAGATGCTGATCTGCTACTCGGCCCAGCAACAAAGCAGGCAGATGTCGATTTTCAAAATGAACTATCACAGCAGCTCATCAGCTTGGAACAGCTACATTCAAAGGCACAAAAAGACGGCATCACGCTACGAAGCAAGTATAGTGGCCAGAGCAAGATTGTACGAACCACTGTTATTGCGCAAAGAGTTCAGCTGAGCCACGATTCAGCGGCACTTACAGAGGAGGACAAGCAACTTACTCAGATCGTCAACGACATCACAGCGTTGCTTATTGAGCATGTTCAGGCTCCCAAGCCCGGCTCTCTTTTATTGTCGGAAAGCTGGCTATACGATTCTCGGGCCCCATCGCGGGATGTATTTGTACCTCGCCCACGGGCCGTCCTAGAGCGCAGCCTCACAAGACCCCACGATTACTTGTCGTGTTCATGCTGCAAGCCAGGGGATGGAGAAACCCCAGCAATGTTACCAGCTACTGCGCTTATATACCGCCTATACACGGAGACTGGAAGCCTCATCAACGTGGCAGATTTGTGGGCTGCATTTTCCGCACTGATCAGCAACGAGGAAACTGACGAACGCAAATCGCTGGTCCTGTTTTACCGTGCACTGGCTGAGCTGAGGGCTTTGGGATTCGTCAAAGCAAGCAAGAAGAAAGCGGACCACATCGCGAAGCTGAAGTGGCTCTAAACATGTTTGCATTTGCAATTGGCTGACAGAGTTTGCAAAAAGAGAGACATGGCGATAAAGAATGAGCACTTGAAGACTACAACCGCAAATAAAGGTGGTTCTTTGTTGGCTCTCGTGAGGAGGGGGAGGGACGGAATTAATCATGTCTCAGGAGCAGGCTTTTTTTTTCCTTGCTCATATTTTTTCGCATCTAATGAAGACCGAGGTTGAGTTAATGGCCACGGAAGAAGAAAGTGTCGTCAGTCCAAGACACCAGGTGGCTGGAAGGGTTGCAATTGGAGATTTTTGAGCACAGCCAACGCAGCAGAATGCAAGACATGCAGCAGTAGAACAAGACTAGACACCGGGAGCGGAGTGAACTGCATAGGACAAAGCATCATGTGAGTTTTGCTAATTATGATGCCTACCTACAGTGCCTAGGTATGCATGTATGGATGGAGTCTTTGATGGATGGACGGTCAATGAACTAATCAAAAATGTAACAAAAGAAAGAATGAAATATTAATAAAAGGCGGTAAACTCGATTTATCTTGACCCCATCATTGTCTTGTCCGAGACATCACTTTGAGTCATGACCATCAGTCACATTCCACGCCATCGTTTGTTGGTGTTTCTTGCTTTGGATGAACCAAGCGCCTCCAGACCAACCCGATTGCGTCTGGTCCAAGCTGGCAGTACGTACCTAATGTAGTTGGTTTGGTTCCCTCTCTACACTGTAGTGCAGTAGAGTCCGGTCTGTCTCAGTTTCGACACCCACTAATAAACCCTGGGTCTTACCTGGAGCCGGGTCCGTCTACTCTCTGCGCTGGCAGGAAGGCTTTTTAGTTCCAAAGAATCAAAGTGTGGCAGACCAAGTCAGGCCAGACAGAGTAGAGAGTTGAAGAACTCAAAGCGGTTCCAATTTCAGGTCTCTGAGCTGTCAAAGCCCGCTTTGCCCAGAACAGCTGCTCTTGGAGAAAGAGTCAAGCCAAGGGGGTGTGCGCGTGCGTGCGTGCATTGGGTTTTTGTTTCCAAAAAGAGAACAGAGCAAAACAAGAACAAGAACGGCTTCCGGTCACAAAGACGTTCGACTGGCTGTTCGCGATCCTAGCTTCTCATGTCTTTCCGTACAAGAAGGCGGGGTTTCGCCCGTAAGAGTAAGAGTATCTAGCATCTTTACTACAAGACATCTCTTTCCATTTCTTCTATTTCTTCCTTCTCTCTAACTAGACTTTCTGCTTCTACCTTGAGCCTCTCAGTTCTCGCCTCAGTTCCAGGCAAGCCTCGCGGATAGTCCGAGTAGCAAATACCAGTGAAGGGTTCGACTACAAAACTCAAAACTCCAGTCGGTGCTGTCATTCACTGAACTACACTGCGGAGAAGACCGCTGTCGATAGCCACCCCGCCAAAGCCAATTCACAATCACCGCTCATCGTTGACCATTGATCACCTACCTGCAAGGACTATTCCTATTCAGAAGTGTCAATTTTGGAGGCAACAAGAGACTGGAGCTCTTGATCTACAAAAAGAAAGCTTGAGGCTATTCCACTCAACTCTACAACGACCAACCTCTCATTCATTTATCAGCAACGACGACCAAACCGCCACTATGATGCGAGGCGAGATTCCTTCCAGGCACCGCCAGGCCTTTGCGCAGCGACGACTTGCCAAGAACCCAAGCCTTCAACGCAAGCTGGAACAGATGGCTCTGCCGCTGGCACCTCTGGTCCAGCTCAACACAGGCTATGTCCATCCTTCATTTCCCACTACCGTCCTCAACTTCTGGCTGCTCACCGATGAGCAGCTCGAGTCTCTCGCCCATTTCTACCATCAGAGGACACCCAGCCCTTGGACTGACCACTACCCATGTCGCATTAAATGGCGATCTGACCTGCCTCTCGAGGAGAAGCGCCGCAAGATGGGCAAGTTCATTGGCCTCCGAGGCTGCGAATCGCCAATCCTTCTCAAGACCGAGGAAGAGATCCTGGCGGAGGCACGCAGAGCGAGACTCGCGGCCGAGGAGGACCTTTGGAGGCGCAAGCCCTTTTCCTGATCTGCATCAAGCAAGGGACAACCGGCGTTGGTTTGGTTAGGTAACTTGGGGTAATAGTCTGTTTTTTGTTAGTTGGTGTTTCTGGGTCTAAAGGAGGTTTGCATATGTTCTGGTTTTGTTTTTGTCGTTTGCATCTAGGAGGTCGCATTGCTAGACATGGCCAACTAGCTAGCGCGCATCATTGCATTTTCATAGAAGTACAGAAGCGAAAGACAAGCCATATATCAATAGAGAAGAAGCCCATGCTACTATTTTCAAAAAGAACACCCGCAACGCCGACTGATGTTGATTCCTCTCATCGTCATCCCCGATGCACATCGATTGCGCGCTTTGCCTCTGATATAAGTGACCCGTGGTATACTATACAAACCCATATAGGGGAAGCAGGTTCGAACTTTGTGTGTATGTAAAAACGTTTTCATTCTTCCAATCCGTCACTTTGGAACTCCACCTTTGTTTGATTATTGTCTCCCTACTTTGAAGGTTCGTCAACTAGAACAGCATCCTCCTCGCTGGTGGCCTTGGCGGAAGAGCTCTGCTCAGAATCGAGCTCCTTCATGAACTCTGTCTGGATCTGTCCACGGCGCTTCTCCCACCATTGCTTCTCCGACTCGGCTTGGGCGAGAATCTCCTCGATTGAGCTGCGCATAGCAGCGTTGGCGGTCATCTCGTGGGCGGATTGGAAGATGGACTGGCCCCAGTTGGGGGCAAGGGCGTTGGCCTGTGTTAAAATCAGCAAGACGTTCTTAATATCACCCCCCGACGCATGCGCCGGAGTAGACGAGGAGACATACCTCTGTGACAACATCTCTCAACTCCTCCTCCATCTCCTTCTCAGCGCGCTGGAACCGTTGCCACAGATCATCGCCTACACTGCCTTTTGCCAACAAAGAACCACAGGCTTGCTTGGCTGACTTGATCTGGATGAGACGACGGATATCCTCGACAGCGCGGCGCAACAAGGCAGCGCGGAGAACGCTCTCGGGAACCTTGGGGCTCTTTTCGCTGCCGTCTTCGAGGTGTAGCAGGGACAGGTAAACGTTGCGCTGGAGATGGGGGCCGAACCACGGGGCCAGGTTGGCACTCTCAGCTGTTCAAGACAGTTAGTGCCCGTTCGATTTATCTCCTTCTTTCAGTGTCTGTTAGGAACATACCAGCCTGTCGTTTTCGGTAGATAGTCGAGAATGTCATGAGAGCACTGCCGAGAACGATAACATAGGCAAAGGGAAGGGCAAGGCCCTTCCAATCAATGTTGAACATGATGAAAAAGCGGTTTATGAAAAGAGAAACACGGTGTATTTGCGTGCTGTAATTAAAACGAGTGTCAAGAAATAATTCGAGCCGGCCGTGGACTGGGAGTGTGGGATTGATTAATCGACACGAATACAGATTGCAAAGGTACAACAGTAAGTAATACAGTTAAAGTGGTGGTGATGTGGCGCATGCACCTTTAGGCCAGATAACGTTTCTGTCTTGTCTGGTGTGGCGGCTTAATCGTGGCTGCCGTAGTCTTTCAGGCAGATGAGCCCTGGAATTGACTGCCGTGCGACGTCACTAAAGCATTAGATAAGCTCTTTCTCCACTCGTAGCGCAGTGCAGGCAGGCATCGTAGGGATGACGCTGTGCTTTCTTTGACTGCTGAAATGAGCAGCGACCTTAGGTAAGGTACGTACACAGGCTCGAGCTTCAGGTCCATTACTTCTCTCTTCTATTCCATACTATTGCTTCGTTGAGTTCCGACCTCACTTTGTAGCCTCTTTTACTCTTTTCACCTTTCTAGCCCAGCCACTCTTCCTCCGGACCTTGTCGTGTTTGCCTTTTGCAACCATCGACATCGCATACAAAGGCGATAGAGAGTACGCTGATACCCCCACCAAAGACCATCTATCACCAGCGACAACTCTTTGGAACAACGCCCACCATGTTGCTGCGACTTCGGGGCCCCGACGGCATGGCTCGTCTAACTGTCGAGCCAACAAATACCTTTGGAGATTTGGGGAAGATGGTACGTCGTCACTCATGCTCAACTTGTCCCTTATTCTCACTAACATCTGAGGTCGCTAGCTGCTCGATCAACTTCCCAAAACTGTCGATCCCAAGACTATAGCTCTATCCAACGCGCCAAACGGAGGTGATTCGAAGCGACTAGGCGATATAATCAACTTCAAAGTTGGTCAGATTGGTCTCAAGCACGGCGATCTCATCTTTCTCACCTACCAATATGCCAATGCCGCCGCCGATGGCGAAACTCCCGAGACATCAAGCACTTCTGCCAGGCTCAACGGAAAGCCAGTACTTCCAGTTGAAGACCTACCTATCAACCCCAAACCAGAGAGGATCTCTAGACCGTGGGAAGTGGTACGCCAGTCAGCTTTGGATGATCGGTTAGACCGACAGAATGGCAAAATTCCTCGAGGAATCGATCGCATGTGTCGCCACGGCCCCAAGGGCATGTGTGACTACTGTCAACCCCTCGACCCTTTTGACGCTGGATACCTAGCAGAAAAGAAGATCAAGTACCTGTCCTTCCATTCGTACCTACGAAAGATTAATGCCGCCACAAACAAGCCCGAACTCGGAGCTTCGTACATTCCTCCTCTGGTCGAGCCCTTCTATCGAGTAAGGCACGATTGCCCTTCAGGTCATCCCGCATGGCCTGAGGGTATCTGCACAAAGTGCCAACCCAGTGCGATTACTCTGCAACCCCAACAATTTCGAATGGTCGACCACGTCGAGTTCTCCTCGCCTTCTATTATCGATACCTTCATCGATACTTGGCGCAAGACTGGGTCACAGCGTTTGGGTTATCTTTACGGAAAATATGTCGAATATACCGAAGTCCCTCTCGGCGTTAAGGCTGTTGTCGAGGCCATATACGAGCCTCCCCAAGTTGATGAGCTTGACGGCATCACCATGAACGCATGGGAGTCTCAGAAGGAAGTCGACAAGGTGGCCAAGCAGTGTGGTCTCGAGCCTGTAGGTGTCATCTGGACTGATCTGCTTGATGCTGGTAACGGAGATGGCTCTGTGGTTTGTAAGCGTCATGCCGATTCTTACTTCCTGTCTTCTCTCGAAATCTGCTTTTCTTCGCGATTGCAAGCTCAGTATCCTAAGGCTTCCAAGTGGAGTGATACCGGCAATTTTGGCTCAAACTTTGTAACGTGCATCATCACTGGTAATGAGGATGGTGAAATCTCCATCTCATCTTACCAGATGTCGAACGAGTCTGTCGAGATGGTTCGCGCAGATATTGTCGAGCCTTCCGCTGACCCCAACGTCATGCTTGTACGAGATGAGGAGGAAGATGATGGTTCAGTCAGCCGCACACGATACATCCCTGAAGTCTTCTACCGAAGGGTCAACGAGTACGGCGCCAATGTTCAGGAGAACGCGAAGCCATCTTTCCCTGTCGAATATCTGTTCGTCACACTAACCCACGGTTTCCCTGCGGACCCCAAGCCTATGTTCACCCAGCAAGGCTTCCCTATTGAGAATCGAGAATATGTCGGAGAGAGCCAAGAGCACTCTGCTCTGTCCAAATTTGTCAAATTATCGCCTAACCAGAAGCCCACTGGACAAGAAGTGTCCAACTTCCACCTTCTCTGCTTCATTCAGCAGATGGGTGTCCTCTCCAAGGTGCGCGCGTCGGTCTCGATGCGATAGAGTTTATTAACATATCATACAGGACGAAGAAGCCTTGCTCTGTCGTGTAGCGAGCCAACATGATTTTGCCGATACATTTCAGCTTCATTCTACCGAGGGCTGGCAGACCCTCCAGGCTATCCTTCAATCGACTGGTGAGAGAATCCCCAAACGTCAGCGGGAGGACGGCGGTGCTTCCTCGCCCTCCTTGTCCTCTTCTTTCCAAGATCCCATTCGCGACTCGGGTGAACCCCTTGCTAAGCGATTTGCTGCCTTCAGGCTAAACGAGCGCATGACCAAACCCGCCAATCCGACGCCGCCCTAGTCAACATGGAAGAATTGGTTAATTGGGAACCAAGAGCTTGGGATTTGGTATTAAATAAAGGTTTAGTTTCGTCGGAAAGCCCAAAAGTTGCGAGGCCGGATTTTTGCCAGGTGTTTTACCTTCCATGACCTGGAAGACGATATTGCATGTGTAGCTGGGGTGGCGTTTGGGAAAGGGATCACTTATAACAGAATCAGAGCACATGGCAACATTCATTGGGTGGCATTACCAAAGTACGTGAGCGTGTTTCGGTATGTTGGTTCGGGGCGAATACGATTTATATCGTTGCAGCATAGTGCCTCCAAGAACAATGCATATAACCCTTAGGTAGTTAGTGAAAGTACTCAGCCTTATTACGGGCCACCCTTCTGGTCACGATGCCTAGTGGGTGACATAGACAACCTGAAGGCTTAGGGTACAAAAATAAATGAACTAAACCTATGGTCTAAATAGCAAAAGGCTAACCTACTAATTTTGTCACTTACACGCCGAGCGGCCAAGTTTTCTGATACGTCTACCTTCCTGTCACGGTATGAGGCCTTCAAACCAATCAGATCGGTTGAATTAAGGTGTAAATTCAAAGTGCAGCTCAGCAGTGCTTTTGTATTGTGTGAGAACAAGGTCGCTCTTTGAGCCCTTACCTTCTATGACTTAAGACGGCAAAGTGAGGGAAATGTCAGTATTAGACTTTAGAAATCGCGAAAAAACGACCAAAGTGCAGCCTGTGTAGCTTCTACTGAGAGCCTGATGTAAAAGGAGAAGAAGCTGCTGCTGAAGAAGAAGCTACTGGCGTCGTAGGGAATTTCAGTCCTCTGACAGCTTGGAGCTTCTCTGCCGGGCCTCAGGGTATCAGAAGAAATGGCCGCTCGAGGTGTAGATGACAAAACCAGTAGGTCGGTTTATGCCATTTAGACTATAGGCTGTAGTTTATTTATTTTTATATCCTAAAGCTTGAAGGCCATTTTTTCTCCCACCTATTCTACTAGCCGGGGTTGTCATTCCCAGCGAGTCGACCAATTTACCAAGCACGACTGCCGCTGGGAATCCAGCGAATGTTTTGGTTGGGCCTATGTTGTAATGTCTGAGTCTATCCAGTACTTATTGTAAGTCGTCCAGATGTTAGTTAATTCCCTTTGATGCCGCAATGATGTTGTCGCAGTATGCATCTGCGGCTGTTCCTTCTAATATGGCGTCAAAGAACAAGCTACTGAAAGAAGAAGAAGAAGGGGGGGAGGAGGAGGAGGAGGAGGAAGAGGATAGTTATACTTTAAATTTGTAGCCGAGCTGTTCGAAAGATGTAATACACCGTAACATGAAGGAATCATGCCGTGATCGGAAGGTCGCCTTGTTTACAAAAGAGGATCCTAAGTGTAGTATCCGCATTTATGTTCTCTACCTTAAACTACCTATTATAGTTCATATGATCATAATGCTTAGGGCATGTTTAGTATACTCTCAGCTCAAATCTATATATCATGAGCCACAATCATGCATAGGACGTGAATGCAACAAACTATTCAGCTGCAATAGAAGTTTCACGTGGCAGCGAATGTATCTCATGAAACATGCTTCATTTCGCATCTACTCCATCTATAGGTACAAAGAGGGCGGGTATACTATAAGCCCAAGCAATCATCACACTCTTAAAGGATGTTTTTAAAAAGCAAGATTAAACTTCATTTAGTTTGCATTAAGAACTATTTTTTCCTTCTAATAAAACATGTGTTTCTACAGGGGCTTGCCACCAATAAAGTTGGACCATCGTCGGACTTCAGCAGGAATTCCTTCAGGGCGGGGGAGCTTCTCGCTCATACACTGAGCAAACAGGATAGCAGTCTATAATCATGGTTAGTTTTTTTTCTCTTATGAAATTTAGCGTGGATCTGTCATAAACATACCTGGGGCTCCATAAACAGGGGAACGCCAAAGTCGACGGCATTTCGGCGCATAACATAGTCGACGTCCAGGGTTGTCTTGGCACGCGACTCAGCAAGGTTGAAGCATCCACGGATGTCGTACTTCTTGAAAACTTCTCGGAGGGCTCGCTTGTCCTCCTTGGGGAACTCAATGACCTCAACATCAACCTTGATCTTGGACTTGGCCTCAATAAACTCCTTGACCTCGGGGCTGGCAGCGTACAGTTTGTAACCGAGAGGAGCAACGTAGTCGACGACCTGGGTCAACCAAGGCTTGGTGACGTTACCACCGAAAAGAAGACCCTCACCAGGCTCGGGCATGCGGAAGTTCATAGTGGACTGAAGAGAAGTCCAGTAGGCCTCGACAAGATCCTTGCCAAAGCAAGCAATCTCACCAGTAGAGGCCATCTCAACACCCAGGAAAGGATCGGCACCAGCAAGACGGGTCCACGAGAACTGAGGAACCTTGGTGGCAACGTAGTCACGCTTTACAGCCATAACATCAGTCGTTGGGGGAACGTCCTTGCCAACAAGAGCCTTGGTAGCAGCATCGATAAAGTTGGTTCCGAGAACCTTGCTGACGAAGGGGAAAGATCGAGAAGCACGGAGGTTGCACTCGATAACCTTGAGGAGAGGTTCGCCACCTTCGGGGTTCTCAGCCTTGATGATCTGCATGTTGAAAGGACCACTGATCTTCCAGGCCTGGGCAACCTTCTTGGCGATTTCCTTGACACGCTCCATCGTCGTGCTGTCGAGGTTGGCAGGAGGGAGAACAAGGGTGGCGTCACCAGAGTGGACACCAGCCTGCTCAACATGTTCAGAAACAGCGTGCAGAATAAGTTCACCGTTATAGGAGACACCGTCGACGTCGATTTCCTGAGCTCCCTCAATGAACTTTGTGATGACCACGGGGTGGTCAGGGGAGACGTTGCTGGCAGCCTCAAGCTTGTCTTTGAGATCTTCTTGGCTGGAGATGACAGTCATGGCAGCACCAGACAGGACGTAAGACGGGCGAACCAAGACAGGGTATCCGACCTCCTCCGCGAATTGCTCGGCGGCCTTGACTGAGGTGAGTTCCTTCCAAGCGGGCTGGTCGACACCGATGCTGTCGAGAATCTCAGAGAACTTTTGGCGATCCTCAGCCTTGTCGATATCACGAGGATCAGTTCCAAGAACATTGGCACCTCCAGTCTCCTGTAATCGGAGGGCTATGTTTTGGGGGAGCTGACCACCAACAGAAACCACAACACCCTTGGATTTTTCGAGTTCATAGATGTCCATAACTCGCTCATAACTCAATTCGTCGAAATAGAGTTTATCTGCCTGTTCCGTGTCTGTGCTCATGGTCTCGGGGTTGAACTTTTTTATATATTAGCTTATATGCATGGTAGAAGTGAAGAAAGAAAGAAAAGAAGCAATCGTGAAGTCCAGGTCCATAATGGGGTTGGCGGTGGGCCCAAAAGGGAGTGCAGTAAAAATCGACGTCGTCCATCATCTGGGGGTAGCCCTCAAGGGGCCAGTCTAAAGTGGTCCAAGGAGGCCAGTTGACGATGGCCAGGTTGAAGTCAAAGTGGACACTGTCCATCATGACCATCAAGGGTCCAAAAAGAGGTCCAAAAAGGGCAGGTTGAGGTTAGATGCCGACAGTGTCGGCAGCTCGGGCAGATTCGATGGCAGCCCTCTTCTTTTTATGGCCTTGGGTCTTTTGGTGTCGGACAAAGTTACCAGATTCATTGGTACTGTAAGTGCATGGACGGCAGATATAAAGATGGTTGGGGTTAATCATCTTGGTCCTATGATTGGACGTCTTATAGACGTCAGCAGACAATGTGTGGCCGGCAGCAATGGGAGCTGCAACCTTCTTCTTATGTGCTTCAGACTCATTGTGGCGGGATAGATTGCTTGAGTTGTGGAGGCCAATATTGCATGGGCGACAGAAGAACGGGTTGTTGCTGTCCACAAGCTTACGCTTGTGTTTTGGCGATTTATAATGGTCATCGAGGGCATGCTGAGTGGTCAAGGAGATGTCGCATTCCTGGCAATAGTAACGCTTCTCAACGACAGCAGTTTCCCGGTACTCGGTACACCTTGCAGTGTCCCTTCCTGGATTGTTGGCTCTGGAATGTTTGACCCTTTCGTGAGCGGCAGTGATGTATTCGTCGTAATTCTCAGCCATCTGCTTGTAATGCCAATTTGATGCGTTAATTGATTTCAACTCGCGGAATCGCTTCTCACGCTCAGCAGCATGGGCTTCAAGTTCCTCTTCCGTGAGATCAAAGTCGGCTTTGGCGCTCTCAGCCAATGCTGAGTGGGTACAGGCTCTGTCGTATTCCAGAGTGGTGGGATGCCAAAGACGGACCTTATCCATTGCAAAGTATTGCCTCTTGGAATCCATAGCCCAAAAAGCAAAGCCGAAAGTAGCCTCAAGGGCAAGGAACAGAAGACGATTGAGGGGTATCAAAGTAGGGGCAGGGATAGTAATCCAGCAGAGTAGGCCTCTATGGGTGATCCTCCACCCATCTTCCACTGCAGCCACAACACCAACAGGAAGCATGTAGGTAAAATAGTTGCTGTACTGGTTCAGTCGAGCATGTACATCCTTCTTGGATGTGCCGGACCCGACATAGAACTTGGGACGGTGACCATGCCTCTTAAGCACGATAGCGCAGATGCCCCATTGAGATAGCTGTGCCGGAGGAAGACTCTTGAAGAACTGAATGGTGGGGGGTACAGAAGATTGGACGGCTTCCAAAAGACCAGGGGCAAACTACAGGGAAGATTCGAGTGCAAGTTCAGTAATGAGGTCCAAGGACGTGAAACTTCTCAAAGAGTATGTTCTTGGTGTGGTACTGGGCGTTGGAGAGGCAAGTCCACACAAGGGCCATTATGACCTCTAGAATAGTCGACTCCATATTGCAGGTAGGCGATGCTGACAATGTCGGCAACAGCAGATTATCTGCAAGCTCGAGTAGGTATGGGCAATTGAGAGCTACCCTTGACGTGCTGACAATGTCGGAAAATGGAGATCGTCCGTAGGCTTGTTTGGACCAGTGGATGAGGGTGCAGGATGGTGATCACTCGAGAGTGTTTCTGGGGGAGGAAATCCGGGTCCACGATGCCGAAGGGGGGGCCAGTGATTTGGATGGATGACAAGGCAGGTCCAGAAGGTGTTGTCCAGGAAGGTGCTGCCAGGCAGACAGTCCGTGGTGGGAGGAAGGTACGCCTTCCCATGGTACCGGAAGGTGCGACCATGGGCCACGTCTTCATGAGAATACGAAAGGTGAAAGAAAAAAATCAAGAGAGAAGGAGAGAAAGGGGGATTTATAGTCAGGTAGGAGCAGGAGCTCTGAATCAGAGACTCTTCGATTTTTACTCTGAATCATAACAGCTCACCCCAACTTTGGGTATCAATCAAACACACCAGAAACAAATACCAACAATAATACTTTACCATGTCATCAGATTGGGCGAATAGCTCCAGTCGGGTTCCAGGTCCAGGTCCAGTCGGGTGTCATAAGTCCAAGGCGCTGAAAAAGAAAACACGTGCATGGTAGAAGTGAAGAAAGTAATTGTTGAAGGCCAGGTTCGGTTCCGGTCGAGCGTCGCAAGTCCAATGCTTGTATCGCCACCGACAATAAAGATTTGCATGCAGTTATGAAAGAAAACACTAAGCTCATAAAAGAAAACACTAAACTTACGTTGATCATAATTGTCTTCTCTCCCATCTCTCGAAGAGCCCTGGTGGCACTGACGGCACACCAATCGAACTCGACGGAGCTACCAATTCGGTAAACACCGCTACCAAGGACAATAGTACCGTTGTCCTCAAAGGTGACATCGTGAGTAGAGCCGTTGTAGGTGGTGTAGAGGTAGTTGGTGTTGGCAGGAAACTCGGCGGCAAGGGTGTCAATCTTCTTGACCCAGGGGTGGATTCCGAAGCTAAGACGGTAGGCACGGACCTCGTCCTCAGTGCTCTTGACGGCGTTGGCAATCTGTCGGTCGGAGAAACCCATCTTCTTGGCCTTGAGAACCTGATCTTTCTTCAGGTTCTGGAGACCGCCAGCCTGCTCAAGTTCACGAGTGCAGTCAACGATGTTCTGCAGCTTGTGGAGGAACCACTTGTCAATCTTGGTCAGCTCATGGACCTTGTCAACCGAGTAGTTCTCGTGGAGCATGGCTTGGCCAACAGCGAGCCATCGGCGGTCAGTAGGGTTCTGGAGCTCGTAGTCGAGATCCTCAAACTTGTCGCCCTGGAACCCAACAAATCGGGGGTCGACCTGACGGATAGCCTTCTGGAAAGACTCCTCAAAGGTTCGGCCAATAGCCATAACCTCACCAACTGACTTCATGGCACTGCCAATGTCGCGCTTGACGTGCTGGAACTTGGAAAGATCCCATCGAGGAATCTTGGTGACGATGTAGTCAAGAGAAGGCTCGAAGTTGGCGGTAGTGGTCTTGGTGACGGCGTTAGGAAGCTCAGGAAGGGTGTGTCCGAGACCGATCTTGGCGGCAGTGTAGGCAAGAGGATATCCGGTAGCCTTGGAGGCCAGAGCAGAAGATCGAGAAAGACGGGCGTTGACTTCAATGACACGGTAGTCAAGACCATCAGGCTGGAGAGCGTACTGGACGTTACACTCGCCAACGACACCAAGATGTCGGACAATCTTGATGGCAGCACTTCGGAGCATGTGGTACTCCTCATCGCTCAGGGTCTGACTAGGGGCAACAACGATGGAGTCACCAGTGTGAATACCAAGAGGGTCAAAGTTCTCCATGTTACACACGGTAATACAGTTGTTGTTGGCGTCACGAACGACCTCGTACTCAAGTTCCTTCCAGCCCTTGAGCGACTTCTCGACAAGGATCTGAGGAGAAAGGGTGAGAGATCGAGCGGCCATATTACGGAGCTCCTCCTCGTTGTTGGCGAAACCGGAACCCAGACCACCAAGAGCATAAGCAGCTCGGACAATGATAGGGTATCCGACGGTCTCGGCGGCCTCGAGGGCCTCCTCGACAGTGCCAACGGCAATCGACTTGGCGATGGGGATGTTAATCTCTTCCAAAGCCCTAGCGAAGAGGTCACGATCCTCACTCAGCTCCAGAGTTCGGACGCTGGTACCGAGGACCTTGACGCCGTACTTCTCGAAGAGTCCGAGTCGCTGCATCTCAACACCAAGGTTGAGAGCAGTCTGACCACCGAAGGACAGGAAGATGCCGTCAGGCTTCTCCTTCTCGATGACGTAGGAAACATACTCGGGGGTGACGGGTAGGTAGTAGACCTCGTCAGCCAAACTGTGGTTGGTCTGGATGGTAGCGATGTTGGGGTTGATGAGCACAGAAGCAACGCCGGCTTCCTTGAGAGCCTTGAGGGCCTGGGCGCCTGTGATTGATCAATGTCAGTTTGTGTGTCTTCTTTTTGAATATTTTGGAGGAGTCGCGGGGTAAGTCGGTGAGATTTTCGCAAATCACGGATAGGCAGTTTTGGTTTGGGTATGCTAACCTGAGTAGTCAAACTCTCCAGCCTGTCCAATGGCAAGACCACCACTGCCGATGACAAGAACCTTCTTGACATCGACGGTCTGAGAAGGCTTGATAACTCCACTGTCGAGGTAGGCCTTGGGGTTAGGAGCGTCTTGAGCCACGGAGCTGTATCCGCGCATAACCTTAAGGGTGCCCAGGCGCTTCGAGTTGGCAGGTCGAGTGGCAGCCATTGAGACTCGGCATGAGGCGGCGAGAGGGCTCACCGAGGAGAATGAGCGAGAGGGCAAAGCTCGCGGGACCCTGCGTCCATGACGGAGCAGGGCCGGAGCTCGACCAGCGAGAGTGGTTGCCAGGTTGAGAGGCATTGCAGCGGATAATTTGCACGTATCAATGCAAGCTGAACCGTCCCGCTGGCGAGGTTGCCCTTCTTTGTCCCGAATTAAACGTCGAGGGTAGCGATGTTTGTGAAGGACACAAGAGACGGAAACTCTGTGGAATGATATCCGGAAGAGAGGGGAGAGAAGAGAGGTAGGGGAGATGGGCACTCTTTGAAGGAAGAAAAATGGCGGGCGGCACGATGCCGCTGATAAGATAAGAAAGCCTTGCGCACCTCCGAAAATTATTCTCTGGTGGGTGGTGTGTGACTCTACGGATACAAAAGTTGTGACGCAGCCAATCCCTAGGCCAAGTTGATGCTCAGATACCTCCGATTCCTAAGACACAGAGACAGATACATCCAAGTGGACTGCCCCAACATTTCGACCGTAGTGAGAAAATTAACCAAGATTCGATAGAGATCGTCCCTTGCTAGCGTCTCTTTCGAGGGGCTCTTCGTGGAGTACCCAAGGCACATAGCTCTCAAGTTGTCAAATTGTTTGCGGTCTATTGTCCCAATTGGACTTTGAGTTATCAGCATGTCTAATGGTTTTGTGTGTCTAATCATCCAATGGCCCATCTATTTATCTGTTTATCCGTATATGAAGTTCTCAACATATTGACGTTGGCTACAGCACAGGCCAATACAGTAACTGTCAGTACCTGCAGGCCCTTGTCAGAGCTCCCCGGATACAGCTAAGCTTATGGGTCCGGTTACGGCGACAATTCAGGGCACTCTGAAATCCTGGCAGGAAAAAAGACAGAAAGGACAAGGACACGGCAGACAAACGACAGACAAACGGCAGTCAGCAACAAGGAAAACAATTCTACTGGGTGCTAGCATGCGTCTAGAATAATTGGCGACTTCTCTTTGACCCATTGAAAAAAAAGAAAAAGTAGCCAATGCCGTGTTATCAATGTCAAGCTAAGATAGTTGATTCCCCGGCATCGGCGGCTCTGGCGGTAACAGCTCGCCGCCTTTTCCGCCGCTATTCAGGGCCTAGGCGGTAGCAAGAGCCGCTGGCGGAAGTTTCTGAGTCATGAAGAGATTCCGAATGTCGAGACTCTTCTGGGTTACTACCGGGTCATGTCATGATACGCAAAATTTTCTGACGTATCCATGATAAGACTCTCGCAATGTTGTTTACTTCGTCCAGCTTCTGAATTTATCTATGATTGGTGAATCAATATTAAGTGTTCAATACTCGAATAAAACCCCATTCAACATTTAAAGTAGCTGTTAAATCAGGCTTCTGAACCCCACAGAGTCTGAAAACACCTACCTATAAATATTCAGCCAACCCAAACAGTAACAGATAACTCTACAGAAAAAGAAACGCCGAGATCCCGAACCTACATTTTCTGCCATCGTATGTTTTGATAGCGATCGAAGTTTCGCAGAGAAAGTGGCACAGCAACCACAATCCATCGTCCCATCACCCGAAAAGTCATTACCCTGTAGTTCTCACAATAAATTTCCGACTTTCGCTTACACGCCATTGGCCAATTGAGGCAGCTTACTCATTCACCAACTGAAAACCAACCTCACCACAATCGCCTCAGAATGAGAAGAAGGTAATGATTTGATCTAGATCAAGACAAAGACAAGAGAGTTTTAGAACATCTACTGAGTTAGTATGTATCTATACCAAAGATGATAGTTGGTCGTCATAGTTCGTATTAGCCACTCGAGACATGTGAGACCAGAGACAGAAGCTGTTATAGCATCAACCCTGGTATGGCTTCATGTTCGGACGACCACCGGAATAGAAGCTCCTAGTATACCCCAAGAGAATTCTCATTGGAAACAAAAACTGGCTCTGAGTTCTGCCCCTCACTTCTGAATGTATCTGCCACTGTCGTCAGAAAAGACAACTCACCCAAACCCAAAGTGGTCGGCTATATTGTTAGTTGTAATGTGCCGCGTCAGGCTGAAGCGGCTAGCAATGATCAGAAGTTGAGTTGTGCCATGGAAACTTCCAAGAAACGCGTCCCAGTGTTGCCGAGATGGGTGGTGTTCTCAAACCTACATGTTACCTGTTATCCACATACTGGAACACTGGAGACAAATCCTAACCCAGAAAGTCAATGTTAAAATGTTGAGATTCACGTCTATAAGATGGCTCCCGATTTCCCACTCTAGTACTTCTCTCCGTAATTCATCGTCACAAGATATCACCACAAGATACCATCACAAGTCATCACAACCACGAGATACCCGCACAGCCAACCACACAATCGACAACATGAGGTTTTTTATCATACTTCTACTGGCTATCAGGCTTGGTGTTGGCATCGCCTCCTATTTGTTCTTTCCGGCATACCTTGGCCTCGAGAGAAACCGTGCCTCCAAGGAGGACTGTCCAAATGGGATCTGGCAGTCCCACATGATCCCGGAACTACTTTCCGTCTACTGGACAGGCAGCAAGTTTCTGGAGGTACCCTCCAACACTGCCGGAGCAAACTCTACCTCCGTTTCTCACAACTGTACCAGCACGGACGGTAAGATTGACGAGGAGGACTCCGAGTACCGTCGACCCTCGTACCTTAACTACGAGTACAAGGTCAGGAACGGAGGGGTCATCATGGAAGAGAAGCCCGCTGGCTTTACCCTGTTGGAAACGAAGCCTTGGGTACCAGCGGAGCTGATCGCCAGGGATGACCAGGAGTAGTGATATCGAAGAAGGCGATACTACCGATGGGAGGAGAAGAGGATGGGAGGGAATTGTGACACCCCTCGTCAAAAAGAGTAAAAAGTCACTCGAGTATACGACCTGGTAAGGCGTCTCCAGAATCACATGCATAAAAGAAACTTGCATTAATGGATATGACCTAGATCAAAACGAACATAACAATCAAGGAGAACAGGTCATTTTCTTATGGCTGTTGTCCGAGATTTTTGGACAAGGGAACTGGAATGCATTTATTTAGTCGGAAAAAGTAAAAGGACACCCAAGTATATAATCTACAAGGTGAGGCATCAAGACCACGACCAAAACAACCCATACTAATGGCTATGATTTAGACGAAAATGAATAATGAAAAATGAGAATGGAGTTTTTGTGATACCTCAAATTGGAGGACAAATTGAAGATGAGGCAGGGACTGTTTTTTTGAGTGTCGGGTTAAAAGAAACTCCAGAGATAGTTCGTTTGGAACAGCCGTGCCCAGACTGCTGCGAAATTCTTTGTAATCTATATATTACTGTGTCAGATACCTATTCATCGTGATCACCCGAACGGGCAGCGTGTTCACCACGGCTTTGACCAGACGGCTTGTTGCTTCTAATTACCTACTGAAGGGTGTTAAAATTAGACAAAGAACAAAGCCGAGTATCAAAAGATATCCTATACTGAAAGGCAACTCAAATCAGATAGTACATATCCTTGGAACAAAGGACATGTTCATAGAATAGCGGCCTGAATGCAAACAACCGATGCAAATATAAAGCCGTCAGGAATCACTCAAGTTATTACCACAGAAACCCATTCAATCCATTCTCAATCGACTTTCGGTTGATTACTAACTCTGATACAGAACTCCCAACACCCATAACCGGTTCCCCAACAATATCGACCAGCGCCTTTATAATGTGCTACCAGATTTCTAACTTCCAATGCCGGCACATCTCTCGTGTCCGGGTTCCTTGCCGAAAATTCAAAGAACGCCGCGAGGCATGTCTCCGACCTCTTCTTGACTGGCTCTGCCCAGTCCGACCCTGCAACGAGACAGCTCGAGGCATGCAGAGACCAAAGAACGCTTGCCACGAATGCAGAGCCAAGCCTGTTGAGTAAACACCCAACCTCCAAGCATGCTCTGATATGTCACAGGAGGTCTAGAAGACCCCCGCGACATCAGCGGAGATGCATGAGCCAGGACGTGCTGCTTTTTTACTTCCACCAAGCGGGGAAGGAAACTCAGAAACACAACAACCTCGGTGTGGTAACTCCAGCCTCCAGCAGAACCGGAAGCGTCCAAACTACAGACGACCCCGTCCAGTACGGCGCCTCAATCGCCGCTCCCTCCCATCATGTCGGACAGCGAAAGGCCAACCGACCTTGTACCGCGTCCGTCCAATCACAAACTTGGATAGACTCTACGGGCGGATAAATGAACCAAAGAGTTCAGCCCAGGCTCACTTACGCAACAAGGTCTTGCTTGCGAATGCCGAAGAAGCAAAGACTCGCACTGACAAGCGTATCTCACAGATTCTAGGAGGTCGGCCTCAATATGTTGCGCAGCACTCTGTAGAGCTTCGCACATCCGTCGAAGTGCAACTCTGCCATGTAGATGACGACGAGCCTCAAGCCAAAGAGTAGATAAACATCTTGTTGTTTTGTCAGGCCTTATTAACCCTGAGGCAGAATTAGCTAGTCAAGAAGAAGCAAAACAAGAACAAGTTATTGACACTCGAAATGATATATCCTTGACATGAGATGTGAATAGACAACGTTGCTACATGCTCGACTGATAACTGCTAATTTTAATTGCAAATAGCACAACTCCTGACACCTCGTGCAATGATGAGTCTGCCAATATGGCCAGACCCTACTCAGACCTTCCTTCATCCTAAATATGCATATTGGTTTTGACGTGAATCTCTGGGCAACAAACGTAACGCAACGCAACGCAACGCAACGCAACGCAATAAATGTGGCGGCCGTATAGGCAATCGATACTGCTCTCGGGAACTCCAAGTACGTGAGCGAAGCCAGGGGATGAGATCATCAATACCGCCTTCTCTTTGGTAGCGGAGTCCATAACTTCCTTCATTATATCCATTGACTCCACGACCACTTTGATTCGGGTATCCTGCGTTGATCATCGATCGACGGTGTCTAATATGTATTCCCACACATCAGAACGTGATTTGTCTCGACGGTCAAATTGGCTATGAATTTGCTCTATTGAGCCTTGCCATTCTTAGCCCTGAACTTCTCTACCTCGATCTGGACTTTCTTGCTGACACGGGCTCGGAGCTCAGGTCGGTATCCAAACTTGAAGAGAATTTCAAGCCACACAAACATGGGGGCTAGGAAGATGGCCTGAACCAGGTTGTCAAGCAAAGCGGGAGCTCGACCCTCATACTTCCCATGGCCAATGAACTGAAAGATCCAACAGACGATGTGCACAGCCAGAGCACCCTGAAAGGTTGAGTCAGGGTTTTGTTGGCGCAGGTAGTTGGCTGAAGCTGCCCCGGCCATACAGAAGACGGCCAGAAGAAAGCCAGCAAAAGGCTCCAAGAGAAGATAAAGCAGGGAGTACAGACTGGCGGCAATGATGCCAAGATTCGGCTCCAAATAAGGAAAGGTAAGCCAAGATGGTGTGGGGATGAGAGTGCCGCTGTGTGTGGCCTGTAGAATAGTAAGCTGGTGTATTAGGTTCAAGTTGACGAGCCAAAATGCACACATGGCCCAGCAACCAGGAGGTGGAAAGACGAACCAAAGAAAATCCCGAGATGAGAATGAGGGGAACGCAAACCATGTGAATGGCAACATTGACCGGATTATGGTGATAAGCACCATACTGAAGAATGTTAACATGAGTTCGATATCTAGTGAAAATGGGCCAGCTTCGAGCCAGACTTACGAAGGTGAGATGGTGTTCAAGATCCAGAGACATGGTGATTAGAATCTTGGTAGAGACCAGACGATGGTGGTAGTAAACTGGAGGTGGAAGAGTGACGCGAATAAAAGTTTATCGAGTCGCGATCAACCAGACAAGCGACTCGACTTAATGTGGTCCGTGAGTTGGACTATGCAGTGTTTGACGGTTTCTGAGACTGTGGTTGTGGATCTGAGCTCAAGGCGGAGAGAAAGTCAAGGTGACTGGGGAGATATTCAAAGAACCTTGAGAGGCGCGAGTTGACAGGTTGGGATGATGCTAGCTTGTGGTGCGATGTTGAAGTCGACTACAATTAGGTATATAATCAGGTGGTTACCCCGAGTTTAATGTAGCATAAGGCAGTGCAAGGTAGCACAGTCCGAGACGATGGGAGGAAAAGGTGAATGAACCCCTTTTCAGAAACCGAGGTTTGTTTGAGGATATGCTGATGCAGGCAGCAAAGGCATTGAACGAGTGAGTAGAAGTGAATAAGTCAAGATATGGCAAAAGTAAGAAACGAAAGAAAAAAAAGAGAGGTTATTCAAAAATAATAACCAAATAAGACGAGGCGAGACGAGACAAGGGAGAATGCGGGTGGCTCGGTACGATGAAGCGAATGAGAGCAAGAATGACAGTGGTTGGTTGACTGAGTGGCTTTGACTTTTGGCTTTGGGCTTTGCTGAGTTGTCCATTCTACATGTGCTTTCCGTTTTTTGCTTCCTGCCTGCAAAAAACCTCTCCAAACCTGGTAAAGACCCGCTTGAATTGTACCGCCGCACCTGCCTCTGTGGAGCAGAGTCCCATAACTTGGAGCCTCCTTTTCCATCCAGCCCCTTGATCCATGTCTGTCGTTCCTTCCAGCTCGTGTGCTCATCTCCTTGACTTGGACAGAGATCCTTAATTGCCTGCCTAGGCAGGTATGTGTGCACTTAATGATTTACCGCCAAGCAGACGGGAAAGTAAGGTACGAACCTTGGAAATATAGTCTACCCGCCATGTCTTGGGATTGGTTAGGAATACTTTCTTATTCCCTTTTGTAAGTTCCCCAGGTTTTATTTGTGTTCTAGTACCTTAGTAGTTTATACTTTAGTACAAGTTTAGGTACTTAGGTTTTGGAAGGCTTCCATTCGCTTCTCCTAATCACACCACATCCTGTGGGATTCTTCTGGAAGACGCCGAGACCTCTCCACTATGAAGCTTCGTCTATTTACCTGTAGCACTGGGCTGTCTACTATTTGCGTGTATTATGTTTCAGTGGTATTGCTTTCAACGGCTTAAAAAGGAATGTGCTTTCGGTCAGTCCATTTACATAGGCACCTAGTAAGTAGGTCGTTGTGTTAATAGTAAACCATGCAGGTAAGGTAGTATTTGCTTGCATTGGATCTCCTCCAGATGCTCACTTTCAAAACCATTTATCCCTACCAAAATCTTCATTCTAAGCTTCAACGACAATCATAGGTGGAAATTAACGAAACATAATATGATTCACTTATAATCTTATTTATCACCTAGGGTTCTGAATGGGCCAACTATCTGCACAGCATTCTAACTCGCATGGAAAGGTAACCTTCTCCATTCAGCCACAAATGTGGCGGTGCCTCACTTGAACTTTGATTGGATAGGATTTATAGACACGCATAGGCCAACTCAGCCTCGTCGATAATGTCCAAACTTGCATCTCACTTCGCATTCTTTGTTACAACAAACCGTGAACCTCTTTGCGCCCGCGTCAACAAGGCAAGCAGTCATACTCTGACTCGACACGCCAAGGCCTTTTCCAACCTGCATCATTTCACCTCCAATTTCCTTTGGCGATAGATACGCATCGCCTCAGCGCGTCCTCTTTCCCACGTCGACCTGTCGCTACTCATAATCTGTCGCACGCGTTCACCCCGGCACTTCCTCTCCATCGATCGCATTAGCACTTCTACTCTGCGGTACTTATTAGCTTAAGCTTCCGCTACATCGAATCTTCACTTGTTTTCGCTCGCCTGTTATCTGCCGTATCGCGACATCCAAAAAATTCAGTTCAAATAATACGATTCTTCGCCTCCTATCAACATCTTCGCTTCTTCTGAATCCATTTCATCATGTTTTTTCTTTATAACTTGGAACGCAAGGTCACCTTGCACCCTTCTTTCATGGGTCGCAACATGCACGAGCTTGTGACGGGCAAGCTCCTGAAGGATGTCGAAGGCACATGCGCTGGCAGCTACTTCATCATCTCCATCATGGATGCTTTCGAAATTTCCGAGGGTCGAATCCTCCCTGGTCTCGGTATGGCCGAATTCACTGTGGGATATCGTGCTGTGGTGTGGCGGCCGTTCAAAGGCGAGACGGTAAGGCTATCACTACTGAGGATTAATGATTCCGGAGTCTGACTTGACTCAGGTTGATGCTGTCGTCCACTCTATAAACCCGCAAGGTTTCTTCGCTCATGCGGGACCTCTGCAGCTTTTTGTGTCGGCTCATGTAAGTTTCTCCTGTCAGTCACAATGTCACTGCAATTCTAACACAGACCTCAGTTGATCCCGAACGACGTTAAGTGGGATCCTAATGCGACACCACCTCAATTCACCAACAACGAGGATACCGTTATCGAGCCACAGACGCACGTTCGCGTCAAGATTATCGGCACTAGAACAGAGGTCGGCGAGATGTGGGCTATTGGAAGCATCAAGGAGGATTATCTGGGGTATGTTTGTTTCTGGGGTGTCCTTGTGTCTACTTGCTAACAGTTTGTTCCAGATGCCTTCAGGCCTCTTAGTCTTGGCGTGGTGTTGAGAGAATTCGAAACCGAGGACGATCAGAGGCTTTCCACCAAGCGCCGAGCATGATCAGTTATCCGACAACAGATGCCACCAAATCATTGGCTACCACGACAAAAGTTTTATTTTAGGGCAAAATTATGAACTGCCATGCCACCGAGGATACAATTGCATGTTGTATCTTGGATGAGATGTTCATTGGCAGACGGTTCGGTTGGTGAAGCCGAGCAGTGCCATCATTGAGCCCACATCCCACATCCCAGTTCTTGATAATGGATATATAGGTGTCAAGATAGCCTAAAGTTGATGATACTGGGAACAGTCTGCTATTAGAAATGGACTTTGTTTCTGGCTTATTTTGACAGCGATCGATTAGACAATTACGCAAGATTTATAGTTTGCAAAACAGATAATAAAAACACAGATACCCAATCATGCCCATTCCGTCCGCGCCCTGTAAGTGAATACTGTCCGCCCTGCAATACGAGCTCCGGTCACGGCCAATTGTAGACCGTAAAGATAGGCTCTGGTTTCCTGAAACAGTTTGATATTCCCCACGAAACCCCGCAGTCTACATATGACTCCCCGCTTGGAAACCTGGGGATGGGAGCGGGGGCTCCGGGAAAATACAAGATATTCTGACTTAAAACTGGGCTCTCGGGGCTTGCTTCTCCGAGCAAATTGACTTTGTGCGTTTATTATCGACTACCCCTACACGAGCCCAGATATAGTAGCCGATATGAGTAGAGTATGGACCTCGGCAACCGGAAGGTTGCGACCAGCTTTCGTAACCAATACACTCCGACTACGTGGTGTAACCAGAAACATATCTGCCATGCAACAGTCTAACAGACTACGAACAGCTCTCCTGGAGGGTAAGAAGGCATTTGGTGCTTGGCAGATGCTTCCTGGAGCAAATGTATCACGCATACTGGCGAGATCAGGCGTCGATTGGGTCTTGGTAGACTGTGAGCATGGCAACATAGATGGTAAGAGCCCATTGACACAGCACATGCTGAAGAATCCTGACGCCCTTTCAGATGGTGCAATGCACGACGCTGTGCCAGCCATTGCAGCGGTAGGAGTCTCACCTATTGTGAGATTGCCTGATATGCAAGGATGGATGGTGAAACGTAAGATTCAGACAGAAACATATGTGGTTAAGAAAGCAGGATTGACATTTTCTTTAGGCGCACTCGATAGCGGTGCTCATGGTGTAAGTACTGGGGGCTGAAAGGTCATGATATAAGAGACTGACTCTGTCGAGATTGTTGTTCCGCTGCTGAGGACACCCGAGGAGGCGAGACAACTCGTCCAATCTGCCAAGTTTCCCCCTCAAGGTCGACGAGGGTTCGGATCTCCCATTGCTCCCGAACGATTCCATCCTGAGCCCAGTTTCACGCAGTATCTGCAACAGGCGAACGATTCCCTCCTAACCATTGTTCAGATTGAAACCAAGGAGGCACTTGAGTCTATTGACGAGATTGCTGCTGTAGATGGGATTGATGTTCTGTTCATTGGGCCATTTGACCTAGGTAAGTTCCCCAAAGTTTCTACAAAGCTTGGGTAATATTAAAACAAGATAGGAAACGCCATTGGCCATCCTATCATCGAGGGAGTCATGGCCTCTGAACTGAAAGATGCCATTGCCAAGATTCTTGCTGCCAGCCAAAAGGCAGGAAAGAAGACAGGAGTGTACTGTACAGGAGGAGAACAGGCGAAGGTCTATGCCGATATGGTATTTGACATGATGAACGTAGTGACAGATTACACATCGTTGGCCTTGGTGGCCAAGGAACAGCTCAGCCTTGCAGATGGAAGCTCTGCACCGGCCAGGGGTAAAGGATATTAGGAAAGCTCATTCAGCAATTAGGACTTCAGTCTTTCTCTACCTTATCCATTTGAGCCTCAACCTGTTCGACTGTGAATCTGTGCATCAATTTAATGGCTTTGCCAACCTTGGTAGGGTTCTCCTCAGGTGCCGTGGACTTGCTGATATGTATCTAAAATTTCATGTGAATAACAAACAATTCTAAAATGACTTATTTCACATACCACAGGAACGTCAAAGTCATATATCTCTCTCCATTGTTTGGACTCGGGATTTGGAAGGTCGACGTTGACTTCGGAATAGTCGAATGGTCTCTTATCCCAGACATCAGACAAAACATGCTTCGCTTGTTTGCATAGGCCACATGTTTCGCGAGTAAAGAATGTTATCCTTGTTGAGAATAGAAGACGGCGAGTAGCAAACATGGTAAGGTGGTCCAAGAAAAAAACAGCTTGATTATAACAATCAATGGTTGTGCAAACATGAAATCTGGGTATAATCTGAAATGATCTGAGGTAGGTAGGTATTTACAAATGAAATGGATGCCATACAACCCCGCCCTGAAAAGGGAAAGCGGTCAGACCATAGCTGGCCCAGCTGTTTCCGTTCTCAGTGGGCATCGTCATCGCCTCCATGGGTGTCAGAGCTTGAATTCTAGAAGCTCCCACCCCACCAAAGTCTGCGATACCCAAACTCGTCTTCTACTTTTTGTTATACTTTTGAAAACACCCAATTCAAGCTTGTGGAGCACGAACCTCAATAATACTTACGAAATGGCCCAAAAGTGTGTCCATCAAGGTTGTGGAAAGGAGTTTACGGACCCTGATGAGAAGTGCGAGTACCACCCCGGTCCGCCTGTTTTCCATGAAGGACAGAAAGGTAAGCTGATCTAGCAACAGCAGATAGTCTGATGCTCTGTACACTGACTCATTACGCAAAGGATGGAAGTGCTGCAAGCCTCGCGTTTTGACCTTTGATGAGTTTATGGAAATTCCGCCTTGCACGACAGGCACTCATTCAACCACCGACAAGCCGCCTCAGCTAGAGGAGAAGCCCCAGCAGGACGATGCTGCTCTCGCCCAGAAAATCGATGCGCTGAACGCTGCGACTCCCTCCCGCGCACCAATCCCCACTGCTCAGCATGCTCCCACCCCACCTCCTCCAGCTCCCGAGTCGGAAGACGATGATCCCAGTCTCGAAATCGCCAATGGCGTTTGTTGCAAGAGAAGAGCATGCGGCGCAACCTACAAGAAGGGTAGCTCGCGAGATAACGAGGAGTGTGTTCACCACCCAGGAGCGCCAATCTTTCACGAGGGAAGCAAGGGCTACTCCTGCTGCAAGAGGAGAGTGTTGGAGTTTGACCAGTTCATGAAGATTGAGGGTTGCAAGACCAAGAACAAGCACTTGTTTGTTGGTAGTGGAAAGAAGGATGATGCTAGCAGCGAGGAAGTCGTTTCTAACGTCAGGTAAGTCTACGTTGACTGGGTAGGTCTTTGCTTGTTTATGCTGACAATTTTAGACATGATTTCTATCAAACCCCCGTCAACGTCATCGCTTCTTTCTTCTTGAAAAAGATCGACAAGAGTACAGCAAAGATCGAACTTCAGCCCAAGCAGCTGAACCTCGACCTAACAACGACCGACTCACCTCCTAAGCGTTACGCCGCTGAAGTTCCTCTTTATGCCTCGATTGACACAGAGAAATCATCCTACAGAGTGCTCGGTACGAAGCTGGAATTTGTCCTTGCCAAATCTGATGGCACCTCGTGGCCAGTTTTGCGAAGAGATGAGGCCCTGACAGGTGAGATCCTGCAGGTTGGTCGTGCTGGAAAGGCTTGATGGATGCAGCTATCAATAACGAGAAGATTTAAGAAAAACAATGATATGGAGTTTGTGTGATTGACATGGCGTTGATGAAATTTTAGATGATAGCATTCGTCACTGGAGGTTTCGAGGATTTAAAGACTGGACTAACAAGAGAGGTGAGATCGGAGATAGAGCAAGAACAACAATACCAAGTCTTATGACTTTTGGCATATCAGGCAAAACGGAAGCCAAGCATGTGTACACGGCCAAACAACTCATGAGTCTGGTGAATGACCGTTCATGACGCAGAACTTCTGTTGTTATTTATGCAAACGGTTCTTCATTCTGGTGATAGGTGCGTGATTTAATATCAGCAATTTGCGGAAGATATACAGAACCTTGCAAGGAGATGTTTCATCGCAGATCAGCACCCCAAGGATGTGGAACCATGGAGATATGCTGACAGTAAGATCGACAAGAACCAACGACAAAAGATTTAACATTAGCCTTCTGGCTGTAACTTTAAATATATGACATAAAACCCAGAACTGAAGATTTTGGTCTGAGCTGCTCTCTTATGTTGGAATATCTTCATTTCGTGGCATCGGTATGTGGTACGCATTTTTGCTCTGTCTTCTGAGCACAGCCCACGCTGCAACTACCCTACCTCGACAAGACACGACACAGATAGCCAGAAACGTTTCTGGTTTCACGGCTTATGATGTCTTAAATTATACCAGCACTCACCTTGACGACTCGCCGAGAATAGAAGTCCCTTTGCGTATTCTTTGTGTCGGAGACTCAATCACTGAAGGAGCGGGGAGTAGTTCGAATGGCGGTGATGGGAACGGTTATCGACTTTCTCTTGCGGAGCATTTATACCGTGAGTTTTGGGGGATAAGAAGATGGTTCTGAAGAACCTGCGTTGACTGGTGTCTAGGTGAAGAAGTTGTTTTTGCCGGTACAAGACAAAGAGGGTCAATGAAGGGTAACTACCATGTAAGCCTCGAATTCCCTGTCCAAGATATTAAGCTCATGTAAACTCTCAGGCAGCATGGTCGGGCAAGACTATTCAATACATAAGCGATCATGTCACAGAATCTCTGGAGCAAAGACCCAATGTTGTTCTTCTTCACGCTGGAACAAATGATATGGACCAGCGGTCATCGGTCTCGAAAGAAGGAAGCGACCCAAAAGGCGTCGCAAACCGTCTAGGTCATCTGATTGACCAAATAATCCGTTACTGTCCGGAAGCAGTAATTCTCGTCGCGATCCCTCTATCGTCCTGCGATAGATTCAAGTCCAAAATGCCCGAGTACAGGGCATTGATTCCCGAGGTTGTGCGACAGCGTCGAGAGGACGGAGAGCATGTTGCTGCTGTGGACTTTAGCACTTTTGATTTGAAAGACTTGCGAGACTGCTTGCACCCTACAAACGAAGGCTACAGGATCATGGGTGACTACTGGTATGACTTCCTGACCCAGGTGCCAGAAGGTTGGATCAAAGAGCCTGTTGGGGATGATCCGAAGCGAGAAGAGGAGAATGGAGTTGGTCTACGAGTAGGGGTAGATTCGAGACATGCTGTGGGTGTTGGTTTGTGTTGGATACTGTATTTGTATGCTATGGAGCTGTTGGGCTGATATGCGAGCATGATAACCAAGTATTAATTTATAGACCATCCTAATACATTCAGCTCGTGATACTTGCTTGGGGTGAGGATGATATAAATAGAGCTTCATTAGGACTCATAAGCTACTGCGTCGACCATTTACAATGAGCAGGTATGTTGGATGGATTGTTAATGGAATCAACGACGCAATACATCATCATGTATTGCGACAACAGACCACATCATCTATTGAACAGGCACATACCTAGTTGATCCCGCGGCTAATCTCGATGATTCAATCCTAGTATTGTCGGAGTACAGACAGATAGATGCAAGGTTCCTGATAAGACGGGATTCACGACCCGTGGCTGTGGAAACGAGAAGCATTGCAGAATCGATAAGTTGAGTCCCCCACATTAAATTACCAAAGCTGAACAAATTCGCATACGTAAACAGAGACTGGAGGGCGGCTTCTGACTGGTTACACCCATCATGATCATCATCACACCCTCTGCTGTCAATCAAGCACGTGCTTGGCGTCCCGATCCTGAATGCCCCGTAGAACCTGCATTTGGTGACCTTTAACCACTGTTTTAGCTGATTTTAGCTGGTTTCCTGGGCGTTCTTGGCGGTTGTCTTGGGACTTCTTGTGTGAACTGATAAGAGAATCCGTTTGGGCGATAGTCTAGTAGGTATTGATATCGCTCAGTATCCGATAGATAAGAGCTTTGTATGTACTCGTGCTTTGTACCTGTATCCGATCATGATGCCATGGAAATTAATGCCAGTTCCTTGTTCCTTATCAAAGACCGTCTCAGGCACGGGATACAAACAAGCTTAACCTGATGGCTGCGCTTTGCTGCCCTTCCGCCCGGTCACGACGTGGTATAAGTTGTCGCCATACCCTGCGGTTCAGCTGACGCCTGAACGGCCGACTTTTTTATGTCACAACCAGAGTCATAAACCTAACAACCAACTTGATCTTATACCTACCTCTGCGATCGCATTGTTGAAATACACTACACAAATTATCCAACAATCGGCAACTATGACAGCTGAAGTCTCTCACGGGCGTGGTGGTGCTGGCAACTTCAAGCCAGATGATACCGAGTATGTCGACGGAGAGGTCGTCCGCACTGGCATTGTTGGAAGCCATGGCGATGGCGCATACAGTGCGGGTCGTGGAGGTGAGTAGCTGGCAAGACCCTGCATCAACCAACCATCCTGTTCTGTTACTGCAACACAGGACATCTTGAATCCTGTGCTGTGTCGGGTTAGCCTGCTCAAATATCTACCCTCTGTCTTTTCTTAATCCCAACTGGACCCAGAACGTTAACGAGACTTCTACAACAGGTGCTGGTAACATCGGAGACATCGGCACGCCTACCGCCGAGCGAAAGGACCAGGATATCATTCCAGAAACTGCGATCCGACCGAGCCAAGATGGCCGAGACTTTCACACTGGCCGTGGAGGCGCTGGCAATGCTCAGGTCGGAACTCCGGAGAGGAAGTCTGAGGAGGAAGAGAAACCTACTGTCAAGACCCCTGTTGGCCTTGCTGACAAGCTCAAGTCCAAGATTTTTGGCCACAAGAAGTAGAGAGAGAGAGAGAGAGAGAAAGAGAGAGAGAGAGAGAGAGAGAAAGAGAGAGAGAGAGAGAGAGAGAAAGAGAGAGAGAGAAAGAGAGATCCTCGATCCGAAGCCGAAGGGAGACAGGTTTAGGAGTACGACTGCGGAGGATATGTCGTTTTGTTTCGATTCCAGGCAGTGCAGTTGTTGATATTGGTTCTTTCGGAAATACCCAACTACGTCGTTGCTACTCTTGCGAATAAGTAAATGGCTTTCTGTGTCATCTGTTTTATTGTGCATGGCCTTGAACTAAGCTGACTGTAGTAGATGCGTTGTGCTGAGTGACATACATGAGATCCCCCCCGCATTTATCATGCACTGTAAACATCTGCCTCTGTCTGACCTGCACAATAAAGGTCTGACCGATGATTTGTTAAAAGGCAGAGCAAGTCTAAGTAAGGCTATATGCGTGTGTCAACCTTCACATTGGGTTGCAATGACGTTGATTAATCTATAGTGGAGGTTCAAGTATCAAGGATTATCCCTTGATAGTATGTATCTCCCGAGATCAAAGTCTCCACTTCCCCTCATTTTCTTGACTTCTCGTGAGTCAGATAAGCTGACAAGTTCAACTTGAAGAGCGGAGTGCACTCCGCTCCAAGCCTAAGGTACTGGAAAGAGAAAACCCATATTCCAGGATTGGCTCTGCTCTTGTGGGTTTCCTAAATACCAAGACCGAAGCTAAACCAATTCGGCATTAAACAGCTGCACATATCGACTAAGAGAAACTACAAGCACCTTGTTAGTGTTGAAATGGCCATTAAAGACCCTGATAAGAGCCCAAATAGTTCAGAGATCGTCGAATGTGGCCTTGATTGTGTTGGTCTGCAGCGACTCTTCAGGCGAAAGACCCAAGGGCAGCGAATGGGCGTTGCGATTAAGCCGTTGTGATATACATTGGCGAGTAACTTGTCTAGCATGAGAGGGTTTTTATTTTATTTTAGTTGTTGGCTCATGACTAGATGCATCATGGATGGAGATAGGATGTTGGAGGATGTGACAGTGATAGTCCGTCCCTTGCCTGGCCTGGTTTGGTTCTTGGTACCAGCTAACTTTAAGAATACGACGATGCGCAGTCCATTTAGTGATCATGAGTCTTTTCTTGTTCTCTCTTGGACTTGCTATCATCGTGATCGTCGTGCGCGCAATTGCTTCTCAACAACACCAAGTCCCTCCCTATACTCATCCAAAATTTGTTTACCTACCACATCCTGACAGAGTACATGGAGCAATTCACAGCATATCAAGAGCAGAGAAAGCTCTATCCTAATTTGAAACGACTTCAATCTCACGAGAAAAGTGCCTGGCGTTGAGTGTTGCCTAGCACCTGTCTTGACCCTCTGACGACAATCACGTGTGTCTGATGAGATCACGGGTGCGACATACATACCTCGAAGGTCACCGCAGCTATGGCGCCAAACCTCCAACCACAACCTCAGTCTCAACTTCAGCGTCCGCGCCTAAAAGACCACAGACCGTGGTCAGGACTCTCAAATATATCAAAACGGTCTTTTAGATCTTGCGCGACTTCTGCTTTCGAGGCCGACGACGAACGATCCTCTAGCGACGGCGATATGAGCCCTCGCAATAGTGAGGCTGACTTGCGACGGCCAGCTGTGCCGCGTCACTCTGGCCATGATGCTCGTCCGACAAGCCGAAAAGAGCTTTTAGGATGGTATGCGTATGCGTTCGCCGCCGAGACATACGTGATTTGTGGAATTGGTAAGTTTAGTTATAGAGTTTCTGTACGTTATGTAGACCGATCAGGACCCCCACCGCTAACGCCTGCTTCAGCTTCCTTTATCCCCATACTGCTCGAAACTCTCGCCAGAGAGAACGGTGTGCTGCTTTCTGACCGAAAAACACCATGCGGATCGAGCGATAGTAAAAACGATGGCGATGGACAATGCATTGTCTGGGTGTTCGGAATGGAGATCAACACTGCCAGCTTTGCCATGTACACCTTCTCAGTGAGCGTCTTAGTCCAAGCCCTGCTTGTCGTGAGTATCAGCTGCGCGGCCGACCACGGAAACTACCGTAAGAAGCTTCTCCTCACTTTTGCTTGGATTGGAAGCTTCGCGGTCATGTCCTACATCTTTATTACCAAAGACAACTACATTCTTGGCGCTCTCTTGACCGTCATCTCCAACACCTCCTTTGGCGCATCATTTGTATTACTAAACTCCTTTCTCCCATTGCTTGTGCGATACCACCCCGATGTTATTGAGGCCAATGTCGCCAATACTCCGGATCTTGGCAGCTCGGAATTTGAGTCGCGTCCTTTGGATCACTCGGTAGGTCAGCTTGAGTCATCACCAGTTACGACAACATCACCTCTGCTACTCCCCGAGGATGGCGAACGACTGAAACCCAGTGCAAGCCATGCAGAGATAACATCCAAAGAGCTAGAGCTATCAACTCGCATATCAGCGATTGGAATCGGGACTGGATACATCGCAGCGTTGTTTCTACAATGCGTTTGTATTGGTGTCCTCATCTCACTGCACAATACTACATGGGGCCAGAGAGTTGTATTATTCATGGTTGGAGTCTGGTGGACCGTTTTCACTATTCCTGCTGCGATGTGGTTGCGACCTCGTCCTGGTCCTCCCCTGGCAGACAGTGGCCGGAAAGGCATTATGGCAGGGCTCGCATACATCCTCTACGCCTGGAAGAGTCTCTTCAGAACAATTCAGCAGGCTAGACGTCTGTTGGATATTGTTTTGTTCCTTGCTGGTTGGTTTCTCTTGTCTGATGCAATCGCAACCACGTCATCCACCGCCATTTTGTTCGCCAAGACTCAACTCCACATGCAACCGTGGGCACTTGGTATGATCAATGTCATTTCAACGACTGCAGGGGTCTTCGGCGCGTTCGGATGGTCGTGGATATCGCGACTATTTAACCTCAAAGCCCATCAGACCATCCTTGTTTGCATCGCGTTATTTGAACTGATCCCTCTGTACGGTTTATTAGGATACCTCCCATTTGTCAAAAACTGGGGCGTCTTTGGACTCCAGCAGCCATGGGAGATGTATCCGTTGGCTGCTGTGTATGGAGTCGTCCTCGGAGGCTTAAGCGGTTACTGTCGTTCTCTGTACGGCGAGCTTATTCCACCTGGATCCGAGGCCGCCTTCTATGCGCTTTACGCCATCACAGACAAGGGCTCTAGTGTTTTTGGGCCGACGATCGTGGGCGCCATTATTGACAGGACCGGCACAATACGTCCTGCTTTTTGGTTCCTCGCAGTTTTAGTTGGCTTTCCAGCGCCTCTGATATGGTTCATTGACGTAGAGAGAGGTAGGCGAGAAGGCGCCAAGCTTGCAAAGTCCATCACAGACTCGATTATACAAGAAGAGGATGAAAGTGATGACGGAGCTGAGCGCCGTGGGATGTTGTCAGATTACGAGAGAGAACATGGAGAAAGTATTGATGATGAGCGTGCAGGCCGTTAATTTTGCGGGCTGTTATTGAATAAGTAGCATAATAGCGACGGTGTTTGTTGGATGATCAGTTATGTCATTACAGCAATGTATGTAAATGGTTAAAGGTGGATGTAGATCGTAGGAAATTGGATCAAATATTTATTTCTATGAATAAATCGCAACAAATCTCTGTACCGATTACTAAAATATGATCATTTTCTGAAAACTGTTGCAACGGCTTTGGACATGGTCCAACTGCTATTCGGCTTGATCGGAGTTTCTAGAAGGCTATGGCTCCCCTTCTTACCATATAGTATGTGCAGGGGTGGAAATTAGAATGCGATGCGACAGACCTGCTTGCCCTTTTCTCTCGACAATTCTTCCTTTTACCCACGTCTTGAAACAGCCAAAGTGCACTTGCCTAGGTCGGTAACTGATAAACTAACTACGTAAAACTTTGCACTTACAAGCGTACCTACCTAAGTAAATCCATATCATTTCCTTTATCCACTTTCCTCCTCCCTTCAACGCCCCAACCTCTTTCAACTATAATCCAATCCAGTTGTTTTCTAAACTTTTTTTTTTTTTTTTAAAAAAAA
>JAAVUI010000191.1:0-34766 GCA_014899075.1 Fusarium goolgardi | reverse complement strand
ATGGCCGCTTGAGCTGTAGATAATAAAATTAGTAGGCCAGTTTATGCCATTTAGACTATCGGCTTAGTTTATTTGTTTTTATATCCTAAAGCTTGGAGGTCATTTTTTCTGCCACCCACTAGCCTAGGCCCCTAAGATCCGACTTATGGCCTACACTACCTAACTGATATTTACAGGACGGGCTCGCCCCGCCATGTACTGCCCTATCCATTTCACTTCAGTTTTAATCTCTCGTCAGTCAGGTCTGTAGGGCATGAGGAGTACCTTGTTATGAATACAGACAAAGTCGATCCTAGGTCACTGAACTAGGAAACGAACACCAGGAACCTGAGCCATACCTTGCTTATCCATACTTGTACAATCCTAAGGACACTATACCACAGTCACGATGTCTGTAGCTTAGATTAAGTTGCTTGTGATACGCATCAGTGGCTTGGTGGTTACAACCTTGGGCGATCACCAAAGTTATTCGGCAGTTTCATGGCGGGCATCAAATCATCAACGCATAACGACATAGCACGGCTAGGATAAAGCCCCGAAGCACGAAGAGCGGGTATCAGGATTGGTTCGTCCCCGCTCTTTTCTCGCTTGAAATGTTGACGGATTTAAAGTCGAGTCTTGTTATGTTTCACTTCACAGAGTTTATAGAGAGTTACTGGATTTCGTATTCAGAAGCATCTGATTGGATGGTTGGAACATGATCCACAGTACCGGAGATCCACTTACCCAATCTGGTAATCGCTATCCCGCTCAAGTAAACTGCTAAGTCCGCGATAGCATCATTGACAATGAATTGCTATCAACATGGAAGGAATTAATGATTTATCGGAGTTA
The DNA here is from genome assembly GCA_014899075.1 of Fusarium goolgardi. Classification (NCBI taxonomy): domain Eukaryota; kingdom Fungi; phylum Ascomycota; class Sordariomycetes; order Hypocreales; family Nectriaceae; genus Fusarium; species Fusarium goolgardi. The sequence goes on along the minus strand of JAAVUI010000191.1, from coordinate 33,932 downwards.
ATGATGGATTCAGTATCCATTCAAGAGTTAGGTGGATCGAGTATAAGAACCTGGACGAACACCGTGGTTCAAGAGTTCAATATCATCCATCACTCATCACTTCACAACAACAATAACAAGTCCACTGCTCTTCTACTACATTCTTCACAAAATCGAAATCAATATGTCTCAGCAATACGCCAAAGATCAGCCTGAGGGCTTTGTCAACAAACTCGAACGAGTAGCCATCATTGGTGTAAGATCTCCAATTCCTCTCCCATCACCAAATCACTAACATAATACAGGCTGGCGGAAGTGTTGGCAAATATCTGGCCAAGTACATCATCGAGACCGGAAAGCACACAGTCACTGCAATCACTCGCAAAGGAAGCACCAACTCTGCTCCCAAAGGTGCCCGTGTCGTCACAGTCGACTACGACGATGAAAGTTCCCTCGTCGAAGCTCTCAAGGGACAGCAGTTCCTTGCCATCTCACTTTCTGTTCAAGCTGCCCCCGGCACCCAAGATCGAATCGTTCGCGCTGCTGCAACTGCGGGTGTACCGTGGGTCATGCCCAATGTCTACGGTATCGACATAACCAACAAGGCCCTCGCTGATGAGAACATGACCGGTGGAGGCGTCTACCCCGGCATCAACGCCATCGAGGAGGCAGGTGTTTCATCCTGGATTGCAATGTGCTGCTCTTTCTGGTACGAGTTCTCCGTCTGTCAGGGCCCTCAATGGTACGGGTTCGACTTTAGAAATGGCCAGAAGAAGGTTACATTCTACGACGACGGCAACACTCAGATCAACACTTCAACCTGGGACCAGTGCGGTAGAGCTTTTGCTTCCCTACTTAGTCTAAAGGTCATTCCCGAAGACGAGAACGACAAGTCTCCTACCATTTCCCAATGGCGAAACAAGCCACTCTACATCTCGAGCTTCCTCCTCTCCCAGAGGCAGATGCTTGACAGTCTCCAGCGCGTGACTGGCACTACGGATAAGGATTGGACAATTGAGCATGAAGATTCCAAGGAGCGATGGCAGCGTGGTGTTGATATGGTCAAGAGCGGTGATCGTTCTGGTTGGACACTGGCTATGTATTCGCGAACATTCTTTCCCAACGGTGATGGTAACTTTGAGGCCAAGTATGGGCTTGCCAACGAGGTTTTGGGGTTACCTGAGGAGGATCTTGATGAGGCCACCGCCAGGGCACTTAAGATGGCTGAGGACAACTATAACTACTACGGGAACAGAACTCATTAGATTGATATTGATGGATGGGAGTAACTACTAGGGATATAGATTGAATGTGAATAGTAATGTTCTTTATCTCCTCATACGCCCACTTTTCGTAAAAAGCTCACAATAGTGCTCCCTCGTAATTGATGACAATGGAAAAGATATGAGCGAAACAAAAAAGTGAAAGGTGTTAGCGACAGCAAAAGAATGATCCCGCCCGGGCTCGAACCGGGGACCTTCTCCGTGTAAAGGAGATGCCATAACCAACTAGGCCACAAGACCGGGTCTGTCTTTAGATGTGAGAGGAATAAGCAATATCGTGTGAAGTACATCGCTGCTTACTCACACAGGTAAAAGACACACCACTATCTCAACACGCAAAAAGTGAGGTTCTGCCCGGGCTCGAACCGGGGACCTTCTCGGTGTTAACGAGATGTCATAACCAACTAGACCACAGTACCGCAGTATTCCTGATGTTTGGATGTTAGATGGAGGCATGGTTGGCGTCTATATACAAAGAATAATGGAAAACTGAGAGTTAGACATCGGGTTAGCAAAATGTGAAAGGATGTTTGATTCGTCTGTCGGTATCCATCCTTTACTTTTTTTCGGCTGTCTTAGTTTAGTGGATAGGTAGTTGGTGCTGTGGTTGTCTCCTGCTTGCTGCATGCTGAACCGATATGCAGAGACTTCGACAGGGATTGGGCTCATATGTTATGCATCAATTTGAGATTAAACTTATTTTCAACATTGGTTACTCAAATAACAGTTTGTGTAACTTGATAGATAAAATTCTCCATAATCTCCAGTGATAGATGGCTCCATGTCTTCACCACAGCTTGACCAGATCGCCATTACCCTGGAGAGCCACCCGTCTTGGCGGTACTTGGCAATTTATTTAGACAAACAGCAGCAGAGCCTCAAATATTACATCCGAATTTGGCGAATGGCTTGATGTCAATATTCTGTCATTCAAACATAATTGGTTGGCCTTGACATGTTTGCAGTTAACTACACGGCCAGAAATCGACCTGTTTTGTGACGATACTGGAGAATGCCGAGTCTTTATTTTGCAGTGTTAGTACCTTGTTTACAAACTTAAAGTCAACCGACATCACTTCCTAGGAATCGTCTGTTGGCTTGTCTAACTGTTAAACTTAACCTAGGTTATTGAACATTGTCCCGCGGAGACGGTAAACTCGTCGGACAACTGGATCTGCAACTACAACATCCCCAACCCAATCTCTAAAACGGGCGCATCTCCAACCTACACAATCCCGACAACCCAGAAATTGAATAACTATTACTCAATAAATCCACAGAAATCAAAGCACAAACTTGGGGAAACCCCTCAAGGTCGCGGGGCATATCGCGGAGTTTGCCTGCCAAGCTGAACAAACTGGATGACTTGATGATTTCTTCACGTAATGAAAAACTCTTTCTCCAGACTATCAACACGGGGTTAATCGAGGAAAAACTCAATGAAGGGAAGGGACCCTCTATTAATCCCACATGGCATGCGTACCCCTTCAATTGTAGCCGGTCAATGCCGGTCTCAATACCAGTAGAACAGCAGTAAGAGTAAAGAGTTATGGCTGGTAGAGGAGCCGGTTCGACCGGTCAACTCGGTTAGGTCGGATCTTTAGACGGGGTTAGCACAGGCCAGTAAAAGGACAAAGAGCCGCAAGTTGATACAATACACTGATAGACAGAAGTCCATTAACAGGAACGTTATCTTGTCAATATCCACAAGTCAGATACATAAAACTAAGCTCAGGAGAGTTTGGGGTTTGCTCCACTGAAGGGTCTGCTGTGAGAAACTCAGAGTCTGTTGATTGTAGTCGAGGTTGGGGTAATGCTCAAGTCTCTAGCCGCGTAGCCGATCACTTCCAAAGAGTGTGCCTGCCTAGAAATAAAGACACATTAATCTGGCCATGATCCGGAGTCAACTATACTTAAAGAAGAATACTTTAGAGAAGGGCTTCCGATCATGTTTGTAATAAAGCCCGCTGATGCTGGAGAACGCCTAGCCTGGTTCAACTGTCGGCTCCGAACCTTTGACACTTGGAATGGATCCCTAGTTATGGGGAAAGTGATAAGAGATGCTCTGCTCTATCAATCTTGGGGCTTTGAAATAAATAAAGAATATTAATTATATTAAGACTACGTAGGAATTGATAACTAGATGGGATATATGTCATGCTGTCCGATATGAGGACAAAGGCTGGTTAGACAGCGGGAACAATATCTCCCAATTCCAAGTAACAAAAAAAGAAAATGTCACCCAGAAACAATTCTAGAACAAAAAGAGATAGGCTCTTCCCCGGCCCGGGGCAAAAAAAAAAACGAATCCCCACAACGTCATTCCGTTGATCATCCCAATCTGTCATGGTGTGACTCTCAATCAGCTACGAGTGTGGATCGTCATACTCCTCCAAGAGTGCGCCCTATTGAGGACCTGGACTTGAACAGCCCAAGTTTACATACTGTAATCTCATGGATCGACATATCCGAATAGATAGATAGATAGCTCACAGTCTAGACTATCTAGTCTAACCCAGCAATGGCAGTGATCCTCCGTTAACGGCTGCCAACTACACTTAAATACTTAAATCCCCTTCCCCATATTCCCCCCAATTCATCTCTTCAAATTTCCTATCATCAACATACCTTCGTCATGGAGTCCCAAGCCCCACGGGACAAAAACGTTCACATCGACGACTCAGCTGCTCTTGAACAGCTCGGCCACAAGCAGGAACTCAAGCGCAACTTTTCCAAAATCTCCCTCCTCGGTCTCGCCTTTGCTATCCTCAACACATGGACTGCTCTCTCGGCATCCATCAGTCTCGCTCTCCCCTCTGGTGGTCCCAGCTCTGTCATCTGGGGTCTTATGGTTGCTGGAGTATGTAACCTCTGCTTAGCTGCTCCCCTGGCAGAAATGCTTTCTGCGTATCCAACTGCTGGTGGCCAGTACCATTGGGCTGCTCTGCTGGCTTGGCCACGATGGTCGAGGGGCATCAGCTATGTCACTGGTTGGATCAACGCAGCTGGCTATGTCGTCTTGACTGCGACTGCGCCTTTGCTGGGAAGTGTCTTTGTTACCGACGCCATCACTTTCATGCATCCTACCTACGAAACCAAGTCCTGGCACCAGTTTCTCATCTATCTCGCCTTCACCCTCATCGCTTTGGTCATCAACGCCTTTGCCACACGATTACTCCCACTCTTCAACAAAGCCGCTTTTCTCTGGAGTATCTCGGGTTTCATCATCATCAGCATTACTGTCCTGGCCTGTGCCGCACCCGACTACCAAAGCGGCTCCTTCGTTTACGGCAAGTTCATCAATGAGGTTGGATGGCCTGATGGTGTGGCTTGGATGCTTGGACTTCTCCAAGGTGCCTTTTCTTTGACTGGCTTCGACGCTGCGGCCCATATGATTGAGGAAATTCCAAATGCGAGAAGGACTGGACCGCAGATTATGATCTGGTGTATCCTCATTGGCATGCTGTCCGGCTTCATCTTCCTGTCATGCCTCTTATTCGTTCTCAAGGATGTCCAAGTCGTTATCGAGTCTCCTTCAGGTGCTCTATTGCAGATGTACTTTGATGCTACCGGTAGCAAAGCCGGAAGTGTCTGCCTCATTGTCTTTTCCATCGTCTGCATGGTCTTCACTGCCACTGCCATCATGACCACTAGTGCGCGCATGACTTATTCGTTCAGTCGTGACCGCGGACTTCCTTTCAGCCATGTCTGGGCCAAGGTGCACCCTACATTGGAGGTTCCTTTCAACGCATTGATTTGGACGACGGCCTGGGTAATCGTCTTTGGACTTATTCTCCTGGGAAGTTCCAGCGCTTTCAACGCTATCACTGCTGCTTCAGTTGTGGCTCTTGGTGTCACATATGCCATTCCTCCTGCGATTCATCTCCTTCGCGGAGGCAACAAACTCCCTGAAGATCGACCTTTCAAGTTGAGCACCCCTGTGCGCTGGATTTGCAGTCTTGTTGGCATTGCGTGGGCCATCCTCACAACGGTTCTATTTGTCTTCCCACCCGAGCTTCCTGTCACGCCGACCAACATGAACTACTGTATCGCTGCTTTTGGAGTTATTCTGTTCCTTTCTGTCGGTACATGGATCTTTGATGGAAGGAAGAACTACAAGGGTCCCCTTATTGAGACCAGTATGGACGGCGTTACTTTGGAGGGTGCGTCTATGGCTGAGACGACATGCACGTCTAATTTCGAGGATGATATGAAGAGTCACAAGCCTTAGAAGATGAGAAAGTCGCTATTTCAAGACAGTAGATAAATATGTAAATGCTATTTTTTGTTTCCTGTACATTACCTCGACTTCGTATCATCCTTTGTGTCATAATCGTTATAATCCAGAGACGTGACTATAGTATCACGCGCCTAACGTACGTCCAAGTACCCGTCCAGGTGCATCGCATAAAAACTGGTACTGATCTAGTGGCCGATGAAGATATCAGATCAGCTTTAGTGAGTATATAGCCTAAGAGCGTGCTAGTATTTTCGTCTGATCCGCCTTGAGTGCCTATTCTTCTGCGACTCGCCTGCCATCACGCTTTATAAATCGAATTAATGCGATGTGATTGATATCGCAAGGCATCCAATTGCAGACCCCGTTGCAGCAAGCGCTTATTGCCAGCTCTTAGACGTAATATCGTGTACTGCGATCCCGTCCGTGATGTCCAGGCGACCTTCCTCGATGACTTCGCGATCTGGATTCCCTAACAACAAGAGGAGGCGGCGCGGAGATACTCGACCGGTGCGACCGTCTGCTTCGCGAGCGATGCCGATGTCGAGGCTCTTCCTTGTAGTGATACCACTTCTCCCTCTCTTGCGGTGGCGCACCCAGATTGAGGCACGAGCGAATGATCCAGAGAAGGAGGAGAATCCCAAAGACGGAACCAATGACGATACCCGCGATTGCCCCGCCGCTCAGGGTTTGGCCATTGTTTCCATCGCTTGTTACAGTGACGGTGACGGTCTCAACGGTTTGGCGGGAGACGAGGGTTGGTGGTTGTGAGAGTGTTGATGATGAGAGGGCTCGGGCGAGAACTTGGCCCAAACCTAGATCTTTTAACGGTGCCATTGAGTTTGTGTTTAGATGGGATGGCAGTGATGATAAAGGCAGTGGCAGTGAAAGAAAGACAAGAATAGAGGAGAGGCGCAACCGAGTCAATTGAACAAAGAGGAAACCAAGGTCAATTTAACTACTTAGTTATTCAGTACCCGTTAATTGAGTGATTTTACTAAACCTAATTCCCAACTTGAGCGGCATGAGAGGCTGGGAATAAGATACAAACAAGGACTTTTGGACGTCATAATATCATCAACATGTACAAACCATTACTGATGAGTCTCTTGGTCTTCTTCCCCGCTCAAGGGAGTTTTCCATGAGCTCAATCCTGGAATCTGAGCCTGTCTTTGTCTTGTCTCGGTTATGTGATTGCAGATCTTAAGACTATCGGTACTTAAGCTATAGACCAAACACGCACCAAGCATCATGTTCTTTTACATATAATCTCATGACGTATGTATCTACATACGTAGGCCAATCCTAGCTAGTTCAGCAATCAATTCAAGGAAATTTGGCTCCTTTTTGACACTAAATTAGTTAAACGGCAGTCCCTGAGGAGCTTCTGCTACGGGAGAAGATATCTGATTGGCTTGTTTATCTGTCATGTTTTAGCTTGTTCATCTGTCATACTTTAGCTTGTCCTTGTCAATTGAGCCTCGGTTGATTGACGGTTTCAAGGAACTAATACATAGCTGCATCCACTTTCACGTTCATCTGCCATGTATTTATTGTATGTAATGTTTAATCCTGGTGCTGCTCAAGGCTTGTTAATTGGAGACTGCCGAGGTTTTGGACTAGGCTTCTTTTACTGCCAGAAGTATCTGATCTCGATCAATTGGCTTATTCACGTGGTGGCTGATATGTTAACATTTAAGGAATATTTCCACAACCCTTTTTAAGTTGTAAACAGTCCTTAGGATATCAGAAGAAATATCCGCTTAAGGCGTAGATAATAAAATTAGTAGGCCAGTTTATGCCATTTAGACTATAGGCTTAGTTTATTTATTTTTAGATCCTAAAGCTTGGAGGTCTTTTTTTCTGCCACCTACTAAACGTCTTATGTTTTACAATCGTAGAATTACTTCACATCATGATTGGAGATAAATGGTTGAAGAGATAATGGGGTTTGTGGTGCTAGTGAGCTGATATAGTACCTATGGTTTATCGTGGATCTACATCATTCTGCTACTGCTATCTCATTCTTTCCAATACAAAGGCCAAACAATTTAACTGAACTGGTAATCTAAGTAGCAGAATATGTAAATTCAACTTGCTTGCAACCAGCCCCAGCCCCAAATATTTCAAATTATGACGAGTTTAAAAGGAAATATTGCTGAAATTCACTTTCTCAACAGAGTATTCAGAGACTACACGAAACCTGTCCGGTATCTCTGGAATACATCTTAGCCTCAATTTCTCAGAAAGAAAACCACATGGAAAGACCTGCCCTCGGCCAACAATCCTCAAACTGAATTTATTTCTTACTATTAAGTGTCCATACATCTGAAACTAGGTTATCATAACATCGCTTATCTCACTTACAACTATCGCTGATCGTCGCGCAAAAGCTCATGTGGAGGCGCGGTAAAGCGCGGCTACGACCGCGGACCGAACAACATTCACCGATTCGGTTAATGTTACTGGAACCAGAGTTTTATATATCACGAAACCGGTCATGAGGTTACCTATCAGTGGGGGTGTTAAGAGTCGGTGTGTTCAACTTAAAGATATAACTGCTCCTTTCTTGTCTTACTATCAAACAATATCTTTCTTCGATTTTCACCAACTATAGATTCATCTTATTTACTCCCTAACAAACCAAGATGACGCGCAACCTTCGTATTGCTGTATTGGAGTGCGATACACCCCTTCCTCCCGTTGTTGAAAAGCTTGGACCGTATGGAGACGTCTTTCGTGCTCTCCTCGACAAGGGACTCAAGCATGAGACATTGGGTGATAAGGCAAAGGATGTGAACTATGAAATTAGTAGATGGGATGTTGTAACAGCTCAGGAGTATCCTAGTATCGAAGAAGTTGATGGCTTCTTGTTGACGGGAAGCAGTTCGTGGTCATTCAAATCTCACGATAGGAAGAAAGCTGATACAAGTTTAGAACATACATCCTTCGCTGATGACCCTTGGATTTCGAAGCTCGTCGAGTATGTCCAAAAGGTTTATACATCTACGGACAAACCCATCGTGGGTATCTGCTTCGGCCATCAGATTATCGCTCGAGCACTGGGCGCAAAAGTTGCTGTTAGCCCTGGCGGTTGGGAAGTCTGCGTTGACAGAATCAATCTCAACGAGACGGGCCAAAAGCTCCTAGGAGTTCCATCACTCGTGAGTACCACTTTCATGCGTTTAAATAATCGCTCTGACAAAAGGTTCAGGGCCTTCATCAAATGCATAGGGACGCAGTCCTTGAAATCCCAGAGGGCCTGGTCAGTCTGGGCAGCAGCTCCAAGTGTGAGGTGCAAGGACTCTATAAGCCTGGTCGTATCATGTCATTCCAGGCTCATCCCGAGTTTGACGATTTTATAATGGAGGAGATCATGAAGGCAAGATATGCGCAGAAGATCTTCTCCCAGGAGATGTATGAGGAAGGTATCACAAGGGCGAGGGCGGCGCATGATGGAGTTTTGGTGTCGGCCAAGATTTGGGAGTTTTTCCTTAGCAAATGAATGCTTTGGTTTTTTGATGATTGCATGATAGCGTTAGTCGGTAATTGGACAATTCATATACAATAAATTAAAGAACGTGACCAGTTGTATTGCATGTGCCCCGAGGACTCTATATTATACAACGAGGCGGGTATCAAATAATAGTAATAATGTCCTTTTATGCAAAAGAGATCCAGATTTGGCGTTCACGCATCGCCCTGCACAGCGTCCATGGGCTAACCTGATCTGGTGGCTGCTCCCAGATATGCTCCAGCAGAACTAAAGTCTGTCTCATATTTCCCAAGCCGATGGTATCAAGCATTGTCTGCAGTCGCGTTCTCAGGACGTGTTGGACTGCTGGGTCGGATGTGCTACATCCGATGACAGCAAGTGGCCAGCAAAGGCTGGTGTTTATCCTGACCGTGGCGGGGAATTGGTCTAGTAATGTGACTGCTTCAGAAACCGCAGACTCAATCAATGCGCGCTGGAGGCTGTCTTGGGGTTGCTGGTGTGGTTTACCGAGGACTGTCCAGAGGTACAATAGCGCAGCTTGTTTCCAGACCAAGCCTGCGAGACGTGTGTACGGGGTTACAGAAGGGTCTGGGAAGAAGCCCATGACTTGAGATTGCAGGAAAGCAAAGTTGACAATATTATCAGGGCTTGGTGAGATGGCGCCGTCCTCCGTCGGGGACGACATGACCTGCCCTAGATGGAAGATCTGACATATAAGGATGAGAATTTCGAGCCAGCATCCGCACAGTTGCCCGACGTATTTGCGCGCAACCAAGTTCCTGGCCCTCACTTCTATGTCTGGGCTGAGTAGTGATTGGGAGTTGTATTGTGGATCAATCGAGATCATGCTTGTGGCTGCTATGTGCATGTAATACTCGATAAGAAAGTCTGGCAAATCGTCGTATACATGGTTTTGGGCGCCTGTGAGTAACGTGCTCACTAATGACTTTGACGCTGTTAGATGGTCAAATATTGTGCCGTGAATATCGCCTTTAGCAACCTGATAGCTGATAGTTAGCAAATGGCAGTGACAAATGACGCGTACGAACGAACTTCGGTTAAACACATTATCAGACTCCCGACGGTCAAGACGAGTGTATTCTCAGCGTTGCCAGAAACGTATTCGTCGACAACGTTCCTAAACATTCGCAGCGAGTCGGTATAATACCTCTGGGCAACCTCGTCACTTGGATGACGCTCAGCTGACGCCTGACGGTGAGCAGCGCTTTGGGCGAGGATGAGTTGCAGCACAAGGGGTTTTGAGAAGGCCAAGGGTATGAGTTTTGAGATGAAGGGGTTCACATCCGTGGATCCGTTACCCATGCTGTTGGCTGTCCGGGCTAGGTAGTAGCTGAGCAGCTCATATGAGTGATGCCCCTGCTCTGGGAGCATTGACATTGGCATGGTGATGGTTCCATTGAGAGGTAGTCCTGCCTTTGATGAGGGTGGCAAAGCGAGGGTGAGAGCGTTGGCGGTATCAGGATCGTATGTTGTTTGTATGGCAGTTGGGGATTCTGATGACGATGTGGATGATGACGGTGAGGGGGAAGGCTGCTGATGATGAGTGTTGTCATCAACGACGGACTCAACAGGATGGTTGTTGGTGTCGACATGAGCATCAATATGAGCATCGGCATCAGCATCCATCATGTGAGTATCTCCAGAGGCCGGAGAACTATCGCTGTTATGGGACACTCGGTCATGCTCCGGAACCGAGCCCGGTAGCACGGAGTCAGTGACCGAGTGCGGGTCGTGTCGTTCAAGTTCATGATCAGGACCTTGACTGCGACGTATTGAAGAAGCAATACTGGTTTGCGAGCCGGTTGAAGAAGCGCCAAATGAAGGTCTCGCTACCCTGGCATTGTTGGTTGTTGTTGTTGGTGGTGGTGGCACCTTGGCATTGCTGGATGTGGCGGCAGCAGCAGGTTCTGGCCAGATACAGTCGAGTTTATTGCGTTTGCAGCCACTGCAGATTGGTTTACTACATTATTCACGTAAGTTAGGGGGACTTTGTCTTCTAGATAGATACACTATGGTGCTGTACTTCTCATCACACTTCTTCTTACGCTTCCTACAGGTAAAGCAGCCTGTTCTACTGCGGATTATAGGCATATGACGCATGCCTGAGGTAGAAGCAGAAGGGGTTGGGTTTGTTGGTGACATTGTGGAGTGGATGGATATAGTAGGACAAACGATGACCGGCCAGGAGACGAACAGCAGTACTAGTCAGAGTGCAGAGTACGCGCGTGCGCGCGGTTACAGCGCAGCAACGAGAGATGCAAGGCGAGTGCCGTAAATCGGATCGTGGCTCCGGAATAAGCGAGTGAAGTGGGGATGAATTTTGGTTTGTTTGCGGGGAATGGAACAAGAGAGAATCCTTCTAGATTCATCAATATCAGTTACTATCAGAATCACTATCAGTTGGTGCTAATCTAATCTGGTCTAGACAGCTTACCCTACACCTCTTGACCTGACACCTTCCTCGTCTCATCTCACCTGCCTCACCTTTATCTTGACTCTTCAGTCTTCACCGAGTCAAAGACCAGAAAAAACCCACCTTCTCAAAATGTTCTAGACAAAACAACGCCAACAAGTACCTTGAAGTAACACTTCCGGCCCTCCAAGACATTCCCTCCGAGGTCATGTGGAACCAGCCAGGCCAACCCCTTTAGATCTCCCCCGACTCAGTGATGATAAGATTGACTCGGTGACATCTGAACCGGCCCGCGGAGGTACGTACCTTTTGTATTGACCTCATGCTCCGGTCCTGGAACTCATGAGCCGAAGCGGCAAACACAACATGTCAAACACTCTTTATTAGGTCTTGTAGTGCCTGTTCTAGTTCAAGTTCATCCGTTGCTCGAGAAGTTGTCGTCTTGTCTATCTGATTTTCTTGCTTTCTTTTTCGCTTCTCAATTCCATCTACGATACCCCAAACCCTCCTCCCCCTCACAGTTATCATGATGAACATGAGGCTTCTTCGGCAGCAATGCCTTCGCAGCAAGCCATCTCTGGCTACGCGCATTTCCACCAGAGGTTTCGCATCTCAGAAAGATGTAAGCAACAATTCATCCAACTTCATACTCAAATAATGACTGACAACTTTGTAGCTTCTCGGTTCAAGCCTCGAACAAGGCGACCCCGAGATTCATGCTATTCTCAAGCGCGTATGTTACTATACTCTCGTTATCAATTGTCACCTCTGACCCACATCACAGGAAGAGAAGCGTCAGAACCACTTCATCAACCTCATTCCATCCGAAAACTTCACCTCACGATCAGTTCTCGATGCCCTAGGCAGTGTTATGCAAAACAAGTACTCCGAGGGCTACCCAGGAGCACGATACTATGGTGGCAATGAACACATCGATGAGGCCGAGCGTCTTTGCCAAACCAGAGCTCTCGAGACTTTCCGTCTTGACCCTGAGAAGTGGGGTGTCAACGTTCAGCGTAAGTCTCTCAACTTGAATCTCATCATGACTGATACTAACTAACATGGCGAAGCCCTCTCTGGATCCCCTGCCAACCTTTACGCCTACTCGGCCATCCTCAACACCCACGATCGCATCATGGGTCTTGACCTCCCCCACGGAGGTCATCTCTCCCACGGCTACCAGATCCCCGGCAAGAAGATCTCCATGATCTCAAAGTACTACGAGACCTTCCCCTACCGACTCAACGAGGAGACTGGCCTGATCGACTACGACAAGCTGCGCGAGAACGCCCTGCTGTATCGCCCTAAGGTCATCGTTGCAGGTACATCTGCCTACTCCCGCCTCATCAACTACGAGCGCATGCGTGCCATCGCCGACGAGGCTGGCGCCTACCTTCTCTCTGATATGGCTCACGTTTCGGGTCTTGTTGCTGCTGGTGTTATTGGAACACCCTTTGATGACTCTGACATCGTTACCACCACCACCCACAAGTCTCTGCGCGGACCTCGTGGTGCTATGATCTTCTACCGCAAGGGTGTGCGAAGCACAGACAAGAAGGGCAAGCAGATCATGTACGACCTCGAGGGCCCCATCAACGCTTCAGTCTTCCCCGGCCACCAGGGCGGCCCTCACAACCACACCATCACCGCCCTCGCCGTTGCTCTCAAGCAGGCCCAGACACCTGAGTTCAAGGACTACCAAGAAAAGGTCCTCATCAACTCCCAAGCCATGGCCAATCAGCTCTCCGAACTTGGCTACAAGCTTGTCTCTGGCGGTACTGATAACCACCTCGTTCTCGTGGATCTCAAGCCCAAGGGAATCGATGGCGCGCGCGTGGAGCGCGTGCTTGAACTCGTCGGCGTGGCGAGCAACAAGAACACCGTGCCCGGCGACCGCTCGGCGCTGAAGCCGGGCGGTCTCCGTCTGGGAACGCCCGCCATGACGACGCGGGGCTTCAACGGCGAGGACTTTAAGCGCGTGGCCGATATTGTGGACCGCGGTGTGAAGATCACTCTGGCGGTTGATAAGGATGCCCGTGCTGCGGCTGAGGCCAAGGGAGCTAAGAACCCAGGTACCGTCAAGAACTTCTTGGAGTACTTGGGCGATGGATCTAGTGTCAAGGAGATTGCTGCGCTACGTGATGAGGTTGCGGAATGGGTTGGAGGATTCCCTCAGCCTTGGCTCAAGTCATGATGTTTTTAATGCATGGTAGGAAGATTAATTTTGGCGTTGGGAAAACAGTATATTGGTAGCTGAATTTATTTGAAATGATATTAAGATCATGTATTCGTAACCTATTGTCATGGATTTGTGCTGTGCTGTTGCTGTATTCCTCATGATCTGTTATCTCATGATGAAGTACCTGACTCAAGACAAGACGAAACACCCGCGTAATCAGCAACACGACAATGGTTATGCCAGGTTTTTTGTCTAAACAATCTACTAACGGATTTCCGCCCAATTGAGTCAAAATTACATGATAATAATTCATTCTGCACTTCAAGTTCCGTACCCAAACTCCGAAAAGTCCCAATCTTCGGAATTCCTCAAAAGCTTTCCCCGCATAAGTTACCCAAAAAAAAAAAAAATCAAGGCACAATCTGGGGTTTTATCTATACATGACTCAGTGAAAGATGTAAGTAGCGTGTACGTTTACAGGCGGCTAATTTGGTGAAATCCGCAGTAATATGTCCATCATGACAAAGATAGCAAGTAGCTTTACTTCTGTTGGTGGGGTCGCACAAGTACCCCCATGGCCTGATGATACCCCCTGTTCATGCGGATCCTCCATCTCCAACTCTGATGACGCTACAAAGAAGGAAAAACGACTTCTTTACTGGGGCCGGGCAGTGACTCCGAGGTACATCTGGGTTTGTTTGAACGGAGCGGCGCCGAAGACGGAAACTCTGTGGGAGAGAGATAGTAAATGGGGGGAGGAGAAGGCCAGCTAAAACTATCATCATCAAACTCACTTCATACCAACTACAGTCAAGTCAAGTCAATCAAATCAATCACCCTTTCTTTCACGTCTCACAAACAATCACATTCACAATGTCTGGTCTCTTTGCTCGTCAAGCTTGGGCTTCTGCCTCCAAGATCCGATCTACTGCTCTCCGAGCTCCCAAGGCTGTATTTACCTGCAAAGTCAACAACATTGCTCCCCGACGATGCTTTTCAGTTTCCATGAACCGTAAGTTCCCAATTCACCACCATCTATTCAATTGAATTCTAACGCATTTACAGTCCTCGCTAGAAAATACACTGAGAGCCACGAATGGATTGACGTAGCCGCCGATGGCAAGACCTGTAAGTTCTAGTTCTCACTTCACCTCAGAACAATTCCCAATTGACAAATTATCCCATAGGCACAATTGGCATCTCCAACTACGCTGCCGAAGCCCTCGGCGACGTAGTCTATGTGGAACTCCCCGCTGTAGGCGACGAGACAGCCCAGGGCGAGTCCTTTGGCAGCGTCGAGTCCGTCAAGTCAGCCTCTGACATCAATTCACCCGTTTCTGGTTCCGTCGTCGAGATCAATGATCCCATTGTCGAGACGCCTGCTGATCTCGGAAAGGACCCTGAGAATGCGGGCTGGTTGATCAAGGTTGAGGCTGAGGACGTGTCTGCTTTTGATGCCTTGATGGATGAGGCTGCTTATGCTGAGCATATCAAGGAGGAGCACTAAGCGAGCAGAGAGAGAGAGAGAATGTGGTTTTTAATTAATGTTTGTGTGATTTAAAAAGCAAGATATCAAGAGACTTTTCAACAAGGAATTTTCAATTCTTTTTTTTTATATACAACATATGTTGGCATACCATTTTAGCACCACTTGTCTTACCGTACTTTTATCATCTTGTCAACCCAGCGAGGGTGGTAAGACTTCAGAAATTGCCCCAAACCCAAGTGGCGGCCAGAGATTTTGCAGGATACATTTCATTTGAACAATCACTTGTAGTCAAATTCAGAATAATGCTTGAAATATTTTAAATCATAAATTTGGTCTAGGTAGTTTTAGAACTTTTTCTCTAGAAAATCCATTCATCATATCTCGCACAAACTCCGCCGATACAGAGATCAGTTCGCCAATAGTTGAATAGCTTCTAAAACCATTCTAAATGCAACGACACCATCATGGTTGAATATGATATCTGTTTCCCTTCTTTCGCTCAAACCCTATTAAAAAAAAAGCCAATCGCTAGTAAAATCCAATATGACCACGTTAAATCCATTACTTCCTTTTCACCATTTACAAGTCCTCAGATCCCTCGACAGGAGGGCATGTGCAGAAAAGGTTGGTGTCACCGTAAGCATCGTCCACTCGGCCGACAGAAGGCCACATCTTCTTCTCACGGAGCCAGGGAAGAGGGTAGGCAGCCTCCTCACGGGTGTAGGGGCGGTCCCACTCTGAGGAAAGGAGGTCTTCTTGGGGATGGGGGGCGTTGGTCAGGATGTTGTTCTTGCGGGGAACCTTGCCAGACTCAATGTCGGCGATCTCCTTGCGTATCTGGATGAGGGCGTCGCAGAAGCGGTCGAGCTCAGCCCGGGACTCAGACTCGGTGGGCTCAATCATGAGAGTTCCTGAGACGGGGAAACTCATGGTAGGAGAGTGGAAACCGTAGTCGGCCAATCGCTTGGCAATGTCGGCAACTTCAACTCCGGCTGTGTCCTTGAAGGGTCGGACGTCCAGGATGAACTCGTGAGCGCATCGGCCTTGAGAGTTGGTGTAGACGACCTTGTAGTGGGGGAGGAGACGGGACATGATGTAGTTAGCGTTGAGGAGGGCAGTACCAGTTTGCTTGGTGAGACCGTCACCGCCCATCATGAGGATATAAGTGTGGCTGATGGGGAGGATGGAAGCACTGCCCCAAGGAGCGGCACTGATAGGGGCAACAGCGGTGCTGTCACGCTCGGCACCAACGCGCTGAGGGTCGATCTCAGGGTGGCCAGGCAGGTAAGGAGCGAGGTGCTTCTTAACGGCAATAGGACCGACACCAGGGCCACCACCACCGTGAGGAATACAGAAGGTCTTGTGAAGGTTAAGATGGCAGACATCAGCACCGATGTCACCAGGAGAGCAGAGACCAATCTGGGCGTTCATGTTGGCGCCATCCATGTAGACGAGACCACCGTGCTCGTGAACAAGATCGCAAACCTGCTTAATCTCGGGCTCAAAGACACCAAAGGTGGAAGGGTAGGTGACCATGATAGCAGCAAGCTCATCAGCGTGCTTGGCACACTTGGCCTTGAGATCCTCAATGTCCAGGTTACCAGTCTTGCCGTCACACTTGACAGTGACGACCTTCATGCCAGCCATGGCTGCAGAGGCAGGGTTGGTACCGTGGGCAGAAACGGGGATTAAGCAGACCTTTCGCTTCTCGCCAGATCGAGCCTCGTGGTAGGCCTTGATGCAGCGAAGACCAGCAAACTCACCCTGAGCACCAGAGTTGGGCTGCAGAGTAGTAGCGTCCATACCGGTAATCTCGGACAGGTTCTTGGAGAGGGAGCTGATGAGAGCCTGGTAACCAGAAGCCTGCTCGACAGGGGCGAAGGGGTGGATGTTGTTGATACCAGGGTCGGAAATGGGGAGCATCTCAGTGGTGGCGTTGAGCTTCATGGTGCAAGAGCCCAGAGGGATCATGGAGTGGACGAGAGAGACATCCTTGGACTGGAGGTGGTAGATGTATCGAAGAAGCTCGGTCTCGGTGTGGTACTGGTTGAAGACGGGTTGCTCGAGGTAGCCGGACTTTCGCTGGAGAGAAGCAGGGATCTCATCGTTGAGGAACTTGGCCTTGTCGGACTCAAGAGCGGCGTTGAAGTCAGACTCGGAAACGCCAAAGATCTTGACGAGGTTACCGAGACTTTCAAGGGTGACACCCTCGTGGAGAGAGAAGCCAACCTTGTCATCAGCGACGCGGCGGAGGTTGATACTCTGAGAATCAGCCTTCTCGTGGACCTTGGCAATAGCCTCAGGAGAACCCTTGAGGGTGACAGTATCGAAGAGAACAGAGCCATCCTCGCGGAGACCCTCAGTGTGGAGCTGGAACTCGCCCTTCTCGAGGATGAGGCTCTGAGCGAGGCGGGTCTTGCTCCAGATATCCTCAGCAATAGTCTTGAGACCCTTGGGACCGTGGTAGACAGCGTAGAAAGCTGACATGTTGGCGAGAAGAGCCTGGGCAGTGCAAATGTTGCTAGTAGCCTTCTCACGTCGAATGTGCTGCTCACGAGTCTGGAGAGCGAGACGAAGAGCAGGCTTTCCGAGACGATCCTTGGAAACACCGACGAGACGACCGGGAATCTTGCGCTTGTACTTCTCAGATGTAGCAAAGAAGGCAGCGTGGGGACCACCGTAGCCCAGAGGAACACCGAATCGCTGAGAGTTACCGATGGCGATGTCGGCGCCAAAGTCCCCGGGGGGCTTGAGCATGGTAAGAGCGAGCAGATCGGTAGAGGCGCTGAGAAGAGCCTTCTTCTCGTGGACAATGTCGGCAAGGGCTTGGTAATCGTGGACACCACCGTGGGTATCGGGGTACTGAATCAGAGTACCAATGAGGTCGCCTTCGACTTCACGGACGAGCTTGGAGTTGTCGGCGAGGACA
Organism: Fusarium goolgardi; assembly: GCA_014899075.1. Classification (NCBI taxonomy): domain Eukaryota; kingdom Fungi; phylum Ascomycota; class Sordariomycetes; order Hypocreales; family Nectriaceae; genus Fusarium; species Fusarium goolgardi. Next base: position 15,906 of record JAAVUI010000191.1, on the reverse strand, counting down.
TCGCCGATTACAAGCTTGATGTTGAAGCCCTCGGCTCGGGACTGCAGGACGGAGATGGTTTGGGGGTGACAGTTCTCGGAGACGACAAAGGTCTTTTGACCCTTGCCCTTGGGGGCGTTGGCCATTGACATGGTCATAGCCTCGGCAGCGGCGGTAGCCTCGTCGAGAACAGAGGCATTGGCAATGTCAAGACCGGTCAAATCGGTGATGAGAGTCTGGAAGTTGAGAAGGGACTGGAGACGACCCTGGCTGATCTCAGCCTGGTAGGGAGTGTAGCTGGTGTACCAAGCAGGGTTCTCGAGAACATTGCGCTGGATAACAGCAGGAACAAGAGTTCCGTAGTAACCAGCACCGATAAAAGACTCGTAAACCTTGTTGTTCTTTGCGAGCTTTCGCATCTCCTTCTGGATGTAGTGCTCGGTGCGACCGTTAGCAGGGACGGCAGACTCAGCACCGCCCTCGTACCACTGCTCAACGAGGTTAAGACCCTTTTGCTTCCTCCTGACCTGCGGGGGAATAGTCTGTTCGAGGAATTCCTCCATGGAGCTCACTGGAGGATCGAGCATCTTGAGCATTTCTGTTTGCTCGCTCGACTCACTGCCGATGTGTCTCCGTGAGAAGAGCTCATGCTCATGCAGTTTAGTGCTGCTCTGGGACTCGACGAAGCGAGGGGCTTGGGCGGTGGCTGTGACTGAGAATGCCCTTGATGAGACGCCATTGAGACGAATTGTTTGTGTGAGGCGAGGTTGAAGAGTGATGGGGGAACGGCGAGACTGACGGGCGAGCCGTTGTCCGATACGAGTAGCAGACATCATGATGAAGATATCCGCTCGTGATTCCCAACTATGATGATGGAGGAGGAAAGGGGAAAGAAAGAAAGATGCTTGTTCCAAAATGTTACCAAAGAACAGCGTCGCTCCTAAAGTTTTAAGGGTTTATTATCCATGATGGACTGCGAGTGGCGTATCGGCCATGATGGTCCGATCTTGCAGCCGGTTTGCTTCCTTTCTCCAAAAAGCCAGGGCCAGGGGCCGGGAACAAAAAAGGTACATGAAGGTACATGATCTGCATTCCCCAGTTCCAGAAGGTCTCTTTCTTTTTTAGCGGTGACTCGGTGAAGTGCGGCAACTAAGGATTAGAAGCTAATGCGCGATAAAAGCCGTGATTGGTCTCTCTTGACTCAGTGAAATCCGTGAAACCCAGTGACTCGGTGAAAGATAAGTCGCTAATTTTGCCGTGATGCTTATCTGCCCTGGCCCATTCACCGAGTCAACTGCCAAAACGGCTTAAAGCTACAGTGCATCTTCACTGAGTCAATGCACTACAAAACTAATAGAACTAATCAGGTGGTCGGCGCATAAAGCCGTGGGTCTTAAAAGCGCCAAGACGTTATCACCAACATGATGAATCCTAGACTGACTCGAATACTAAGAGTACCTTTTTTACTTCCTCGGTCTCGTAACCGAAACCTGGAGTCCGAGTTCGGAATGGTCTGGTTGCGTTACACCATGATAAGGAAGATAGATCGGTAGTCAAGGTGAACTCACTAGACTGATATGTGTTCTAGAAGACTGCCATGCATCTTTGGCCTTGTGACGTTTTTAGACTCCCGTTGACTTTGAGTTTGCATGGATTTCCGGTCAAAAACCCGGGGTTGCATCGCCGGAGGACGTTTACTACTCCGATCATGGCGGCTTTAGGGTAGCCACAATTGACCCCATGATTCTTATTCCACACAATGCATGAAGCAAGATACAACTACCCCGTACAGTTTGTTTGCTTGCAGTTCGTGTTACGGCTGACTTTGGGATGAATATCATTGGTCAAGGTGTTCCTTAGATTGTACTTGACTTATAAGTTCAAATGGGTCCACCACGTTCGCTTACAGCCAACAATGCTCTGTTCTTAGAACGTGGGCTTGATGAACCTCCAAAATTATCAAACAGGGCAAACAAAGAAAACATGCAAACAAGAAACAAGAACTCTCTAATAAAAATATCATTAAGTGTCTTGGAACGATTGTTTATTGTACAACGTACAACACAAATATAAAACAAAGGAAAGACCACCATACGGTATACCGCACTATACCAGTCATCTGCAGAAATATTCTTAGGATAAAGAAAACCACGAGCTTTACTCGTTACAAAGAATGATGTCCTATTCATAACCCCTTCAATAGTGATAATGCATTGTTCTTTAGCTACCAGGCCAATAAAGGCCAGCAAGTACAAAATCAAGCACAGAGAAGCCCTTTGGGTTCATGTTTCTCAACGTCTCAAACACCAATCAATAATCACCAATGACTTCGAATATGTCATCAGAAACCTATCAAGGAAAACCTCTAAGAGGTGCACCTATGTGCAAGAAGCACTTCCAAGACCATGTACTCGGTCAGACGACAAAATCAAACACACCAACTCGCATCCAACCAAGACGAGTTGCAAAAGATAAACATTTCATGACGAAAACTAACACGAAGAAACGGAGTTCAGATGACGAGCTTACCAGTTCGATCAAGAAACGTAGAATGACCAACAACCCATTCATCAGTTTACTCGAACAGCAGGTAAGTCGAATCGCCGAGCAAGTTGCAGAAAAGGGTCCTCACAACTGTTCCTTTGGTCCTGTGCCATGGGAATGCCATATGTGCGTGTCACCCTTTGCCGAGTTTGTGGTTGAAGAGCTTGCCATCGTGAAGCCTGTAGCACCAGTTGCTAACATGGCTACTGTTGGGAAGGTCTTGAAACTAAACTCCAGAATGGATTTTACGAAAGGAGAAATGATCACATTTGAGTGGGAAGGTTTGTCATATGTTATCGATGCTTGTAAGGTTCCCATGTTTATGGTTATTTGAGCAAGGGTGATCTATTGCCAGTACTTGACAAGGACTTGATTTACAGGAGAGAATGAAAGAGTTAGAGCGAGAAAAATGGTTGCCAATAAGCAGAATCGAATCAAAATGACTTCAGTATCATACATAACGGAAATGAAGAGATAAACAGCTAAGTGAAGGTCCTTGATCATGAAAAGATGGTGTTGACAAACCCTCATCCAATCCTCCATACTTCCATCTTACGAGCCCAACTCAACCAAGACGTTACTTCGCCAAACCCCAGGGAGGTTCTTGCCAATGACGACTCAATTTAGCCGTTAGACTTCCAACCTGAATATTCGCTGCCAGCCTGTCAAGGCTATCTGCTGATCACTTTCCGCAAGTGTGAGGGTCGGTGTGGCAGACAACGGTGGTTTTGACAGTGATTTCCACGCCTTTGACCGTAACTGTCTTTGTACCTTCGGCTCTGTAACACCTAGTGAGAGGTGTGAGTATGTGCTATATGTTATAAAGGTTGTCGAGAACAAACTCACATGATGAGAGGTTGATGATGTATTTTTGAACGTTTTCTGTAATATCTCAGTAGGAAGACAGTTTTAGTCGTATCCAAGAGCTGTCAGAAAGAAGAGGAATTGAGTGCCATTTTGTAATGAGAAGTCGCTTAATTACTCAATTTCTCCCCTTTCGCCTCATAATACTTCAGGATGCTTGTGGGTTGCATGAATTGCACATGCTAAACACCCACTATCTGCTGCTGACCTCCATTGATATACAAGAGGTGCACCCACAAACATCATTTCGTATGACTCATGGATGCTAAATCTAAAAGAGATGGGTACAACTATTCGCAAATTCCACTTGCTCGCATTGCAAATGATATGTGTGCTATATGCGACTCTCCCACAAGTATTGGCCTAGTGAATAGTACCTACCTACCTGTCAAATGAGTAGATCACATCTACAACAACTCAACGATTGTCATAAATGTTGATTAAGAGAGAACTGTCGCGACTGATGATAGAACTACAACTTCCTATACTCAGAACTGAGACTCAGGCTGAGACGAGCCACAGCCTGATTTACCCCGCCGTCTTCTTGAGGCCCTCATGGCTTACTCGCATATGCCGTGTCACCCTTCAGAAGGCGATGATTTGCGTAAAACTGCGGCTCAAGTGTTCTTGCACTCAGCTGTCTATCCTACACTGGCAACTGTTCCGCTAGCCAGCCAATCGTGGATGTACACATGTACAAAGCCAGGTGGTATGCATAAATTGAAACTCCATAATTGAGGTCCAGATGACAAGTGCACCACCCTTCTTTTAACATGGCATAATAATTGAGGCTCAAGTTATCGACATCATCCGACACTCATGTTCCCCGACAAAGAAATATTCTCATTCACCTCGGGTCGCATCATCACCATCCGTATCACCAATCCGATATGTGTCTACCTGATGGCCAGACCGGCCAGGAATCGTCACTGGTTCCCAATCCAACATCAATCGATGACCTGTTTCTGGTCGAGTTTGACGATCCGGAAACCAAGATACACCAGAAAACATTTCTCTGGATGAGCAAAGACGACAATGTCTTTTTCGGTCGGGCTACGACGGATGAGGAGATGTCTCTCGATGACTACATCAAAGCGCTTCAGCCTGTTCCTGATGAGGATTTATTTCCTCACGTCCCCGCGGAAACTGAAGTTACTATCGCTGGAGACAAAGAAAGCTCATCATTTTGCAAAAGACCTGGCCTTTTTCAGTTCGAGCCAGGGAGAGATACGGGCACACCAAAGCTAGTTCTCGACGAGACTCTTATAATGGAAACACTCTCCAAGAATCCTCACCCAAACATTATCTGCTACAAAGGATGCCGAGTCAAGCGTGGCCGCATTACCGGAATTCTTCTCGACAAGTATGAAATGACTTTGGAGCAATTCATAGCAAGCGCAGGACTCGAGGATCTTGACCTCGACTCATTCTTATTAGCCTTGCAATCGGCGGTGGATCATCTGCACGACCTTGGATTGGCGCACAACGATATCAATCCGGGAAACATCATGATGGGAGATAAGAATAAGCCTGTGTTGATTGACTTTGGATCTTGTCAGCCTTTTGGTAAGCTGCTGCAGACGTTTGGTACGCCGGGATGGTTTGAGGAGGACTTTTGGACGTCGGAGAAGAAGCATGATACGTTTGCGATGGGGAAGCTGCTGGAGTGGTTGAGCGATACCAAGTCAGACAAGTCAGATGTGCTGGTAAAGTCGGAACTTTGAAGCTATTACTTGTTGACAGCGCCCATCAATCGAAACTGTTATTTATCCTCGCCCAAGCCGCTGTAATGTTCCGCTTGCGGTCACCCGGCATCAGGGTATCAGAAAAATTGGCCGCTGGGAGCATAAGAGACGAAATAAGTAGGTCAGTTTATGCTACTTAGGTCAGAACTTTTAGGCGGTTTATATCCTAAATCTCAGAGGCCAACTTTTTTGGAACCCCCAGTAGCCTGGCTATAGCATCACAGCATGTGATATCAGGCTACCTGTTGTCTGCATACAAGTTCCATGTCAACTGCCGATTGTTGTTCTTTTGGAGGGTGGCAAACAAGCGTTAATATTGCGATCCAATGATATGACGTAGTTGGGGTGGGTGGTATTAGTGGCAATCAGTCTCGACGCTTGTAGGCTTGGTTACACGACTACATGCCAGACTTTGATAGCTATCTAGAAGACAAAATAATGATAAGACGAGGATCCCATGGATCGTACAACTAGTTACTTGCCAAAGACCTCTGAATACCTACATTATTGACTGTGTATATTGGTAAATGTAAATCTATCTTGAATCTTCAACACCAACGCTACCGCAATAACTTATCCCTGTCCTTGTCTCAAATCTCGAACGATCCATCGTGACAGGCGAACCGAAAAATAATGGGGAATCGAAGCTCACTTCATAAATAATGTCTCATTTTTACGCTTTGATACCACTCTGGGTGTCTGACTTCTAGTGTCACTATCAGAAAGATTCCTGTTTTTTCTTTCTTCGATCCATCCATCGTGGATCATCACGCGGAATTCTAAACCAACCGCCAAAATAACTCATGCCAAAACCCCACTACTCAAGCTTAGATCGCCAACCAGATTCCACTATGAGAATGGGACCCCTCATTCTACAGGGATGATCAACGCACAAAGGCCGCATCTATCTTGTATATAAGACCCTGCATGATCCAGATCAAAGGACATTTCTTTTTCTTCATCCTCATCTCAAACTTCAACTACTACTCTAACATCCTCTCACCCTTTTTAAACAACCACCTACCAAACAATATTCACAATGGCTGGCGACTGTGGCTGCTCTGGTGCCTCTTCCTGCAACTGCGGCTCTAGCTGTAAGTCAACATGATTGCAGTTACATCACATGGATCCAGTACTAATTGTATATAGGCACTTGCTCTGGCTGCGGCAAATAAACAACTTGATCCTTTGATCATTCTCAATACCACCTGTTCTAGACCCAAGTTGAGGGTCAAGATGCATATCTTTTGAAGACGAATCATGGACGGAGTTATGAAGGGCGGAGTTGAGATCATGCTATGATTGGGATGTGCGGTTGGATAGTTAGCTACCGATTAAGCTTAAATACTATCTTTGTTGTGTTGAGTACCTATTTTCTCGAGCATGCCGCCCTTGTATCCATATTGCATTTCCATGCTGCACCTTATCAACATTGGCCGTCATTGTTGCCTAAACGCTGAAATAAAGTTGCTACAGCGAGTCAAACAAGATTTCGAGGTTGGCAGGGAAATGTGAGTCAACTGTAAAGTTTGTCTTCTTATACAAATCCCCCCGAACCGCCAGAATCTCCCTTTTTCACCTAATTGACCCAACATCGATCCTTCCTACTTCACCCGCCTCATCAAAATGGGAGGGTCACTATCTCACCCGGTTGGTCTGGCATCTCTTCCCCCTGAGTTGGGCGACCATATCTCCAGCTTCTTAACAAACCGCGACATCAAATCACTGCGCCTCACATCCTCTTCTGTCTGCAGAATCGTCACCTTGCGGATAGATCAAGTCTTCATCTCGGCAAACCCCCGGAACATTGAAGTCGCCCACGAAGTCGCAAAACACGAAGAATTCCGCAAGCGTGTGAGGGAGATAATATGGGACGAGACTTATTTCGACTGGCCAGACACACCAATACCTTTCTTGCAGATGAATTGGTATAAAGAGTCGTGCAAACGTGAGATTGACCGACTGGGTAGAAGCAAGGGAAATGATTGTGTGCTAGATCGACCGGGCCATGCAGTCAGAATGCGCCAGCTTGCAGCAGCCATGTCACCAGAGGAATCTTTCAGACTCTATCAGAAGTTGTTGCAAGAACAAGACCGGGTGCTCAAATGGGAGGCGGATGTCAAAGCGTTCGAATATGCTCTTGACAGATTCCCTTCGTTGCGTCGAGTCACCATCTCGACCAAAACTCACGGGAGATTGTTCATGCCTCTATACAAGTCGCCCATGATTCGTTCGTTTCCTTATGGCTTCGTGTATCCTCTTCCACGACCTGCTCTATATGGAAAGTATTTTGCCTCCATGTCCCCCTGGAGACAGCAGGACCCAAGGCCAGTTCACAGGCATGGTGTATGTAGCACCCTGAGGGCGCTTGCAAAACACGGGAAGCACAACGTGTCGGAATTTGTTATCGAAGACGCGATGGGATATACGTACAGGGTATCTGGCGGAATCAATACCAACCGTTATACGCTCGCCGACCTCCATTCGCTCATACAAAGGCCCGGCTTCCGTAGGCTAGATTTGCATACCAGCCATCGTTTCTCGATGCATGAAGCCCTGGAGAAAGTTGAAAATCTACATAGTCTGTGCGTGCAAGTAACAGGGCACGATCCGAATCCTGGATACGGGGATTTGAAGTTCTCAAACCAAACCTGGACTCACATTAATCATCACGCCAAAATGCACGAATATCCGGAATTTCCAAGGCCCCTAGTCCAAAGCCTTCAGAACCTCGTAATCCAAGGAGCACGCGTAGATATATGGAACCTAGTTATGGCCTTGGCTCCTCTGGCTTCACTTCGCTCTCTGGAGTTGCGCTCTGTTTCCTTCAACCATGAGAAAAGGATTGGGGGGAATATGGTGTGCGCCTACCATTCGCAAAACCCCAGGGACTTTCTCTATGCCCTTAGAGACAACACTGACTGGCGCAGTCGACCTTTACGGCCAAAAGTGACAATATTTCTTTCCGACGAGCGCTGGGAGCAGGGTCAGATGGTGAAGATTGATTCGGAGGTAAACGAGTTTCTGTACGAAGATGGAGAAAATCCATTTGTGTGCGTGACAGAATTTGAAGAAACTGGTGATAGGTTAGTACGTCTCGAGCATGGCGACTTGGACAAGATGTGCAGTGGTAAGGGAATCAAGATGGACGAATTTGATCCAGATTATGAGCGACCAGATTACGACGATGAGACACTGAAACTTCTTGGGATCATCTCGAGAGACGAAAACAGTGGATACGAGCGCTGGGGGGCGGGACCTTGGGGACCTCAAACATGTCCTACATTGCAAGAACAGGGCATAAAGCCTTACTATGGAGGATTACTATCTATGTTAAACGAGTACCTACCTAGGTTGGGGCCATGAGATGAAATAGACAAATCACGAATGAAGGCTTGAAACAACAACGTGAATTCCTTGACTTGGGATAATGATACGGATACCAGGATGGACAATTATATAAAAGATCCCGTGACTCTATAAAACAGCGTTACACTGCTGATTTGCGTACCGAGAACCTGATTCATGTGCGCACTGCTTGAACCGAAGAGTTTAGCTTTAGCATGTGACAAAGACAATGAATGACCCAAGGTTCAAAGTCAGAAAATGGAATGGATGGATGGCTGCGCCAATCCCGAGAAAGCTCACGTGGGACATTTTTTACTACTATCATCAATATGTGTTCCTTTCTTTCATCTTTGCCATACTTTTTCACTTGTCATACGTTTTTTATTGTACTTATTTCCCATCCTTTTGTTTGCTGTTTCGTTTTAGGAATGAATGGCATGCACATGCATCTGCAGAGCTGATGAGTGACCTAAAAGTCGCGGGGCAGAAAAGAGAAGCAACCACTACAAATCCGGGGTAAACAAACGCAACCCGCCTGCTGAATGACGCTGCCATTAAATCGTGGCTTACAAAGTCGCTGAAGAAACTCGGAAAAAATACTCTTGTCAAATGGCAGCTTTTGTAAGTTATCATCATCCAAGACTATCCTTTATCTATTCCTCCTATCATTCTTTGGGCACACATGATTGCCGACCTAGTATTCTCCTTCTATCATCCTTCTTTTGCTCGCCTGGGGCTGCCCGTCTTTATTCCTAGGCAGCCGCTAAAAAGTGGCGTCTCGCCTCCCCCCAATGACCATAACTTACCCCCATCTCCCTCCGCTCCGCTCCACTCAATGACATGACCTTGTCTGGTCTCACCTTTTTGCGACTCGACTTGACCCTCTGACGTCGCGACGCGGCAGTCCAGCTTAGTACCAGATCAGAAGGGCAAATTGCCCTGCACCATTTCTCGATACCCTCACAAACCGGCTCCATCATTCATTAATACATAGTCTTATTAACCTCAAACTTTCTGCCAGGATACTCCGTGGCTGTCGCATCTTGCACCGGCGTCCATGTCTTCCCGCGACGATGCGTCTCATGGCGCATCACCTCCCTCTTACGAACCTCAATCTTCGACTACCGGCGCACCCCCAACATATGCCACCTTCTCCCCCGTAACACTCTCTGCGAATACTCCCTCTCGGTCTTCACGACGATCGACTATCCTCGTCCACCAAAAGAGCCCCCTGCTCCTCGCTACTCCTCCCCAAATCACCCGCGCCCTCGCCTATAGTCACCCTTTCCTCCTTCCCTTGAATACACTTGCCGGACTTCTTACTTGGAGTACTGGAGATCCTTGGCAAAGCTTTCTACTATTGTGCTTCTTCTGGGCCATTGTTCTGTATGGCGACGTAGTAATAACGTGGGCCGGCCCAGTCCTGGTCGGAGTCGCCCTCATTGCCGGCATGTACGGCCGGAGATACAGTCCCCTCAGTAGTAGTGGGTGGACTGAATCCCGGAGTCAGAATACTGGTACCAAGGGAGCAAACCAAAATACCGGCGAAAGCAGCCAGCAGAACGGCAAGGCAAACACCGGCGAGAAACAGCCGAAACATGCTAGAGGAAATTCCGAGGTCACCAACACGAAACATCAAAAGACACTAGACGAGATCGTCGAGACTCTTAAACAGCTTACGGGAAGATGTAATGTTCTCATGGAGCCTTTACTCGACCTGACGGATTTCCTAAGCACCCAAACAACCGCAATCAGTGCTACCACGCGACCAGCGCTGACTGTCATCTTCATGCGACTGCTTATCATCACGCCTATTTGGATCGCGCTTACTTTTCCGCCGTGGAGAGTCGTTACCACCAGACGTGTAACACTAGTGGCTGGAACCATCATCCTGACTTGGCATGCAAGGGTTCTCCGAGTATCACGGGCCATTCTCTGGAGAAGCTCCACAGTTCGGAGACTTGCTGCCGGCATCACCGGCCTCCATTTCGACACTCCCGAACACTCCTTCCGAAAGGACTTGGCCAAGGCTTCTAAGAAGGGCACGGATCGTGTCGCTAAGCAAGGAGATTCGGAACTTACCAAGGCCCTTGGGAAAGCGACAAGTTTCCAAACTAACCGGAGGAACGTTACAGGAAAGACAGCAGGTGTCAAGTTCACCTTTATTATATACGAGAACCAAAGACGATGGATCGGTTTGGGCTGGACTAACAATCTATTCGCATATGAACGAGCTGCATGGACAGATGATCACAACAACTCGGTGCCTGCCAAGGACGACTTTGAACTACCCGATGTATCAGACGGAAGCCATATGGAGTGGAGATGGGTTCCTGGCAGTCGTTGGCGTGTTGATGGTGTATCTGATGAGGCTGGCCCAATAGATTATGACGGGAACGAGGGGAAGAACGGATGGATATTTTACGACAACAAGGTAAGAAAAACGATTGAATCGCTACGATCGTCTGTTGCTAACGTATTCCCAGTGGCAATACGGCCAAAGAGGCTCGGATGGCTGGGGTCGATGGACAAGGCGAAGAAAGTGGTACCGCGATGCTGAGCTTGTCGAGGTCGACCATAACGAAGACTCCAAAGAAGCCGGAAAGGATGTCCAAGAATCTCCAGCGGTAACGAAACTACGATCTCAACCGTACGCCAGCAATGAAGCAATGGTATCAACACGAAGCGCTGGGGCACAAGCTGAGGACATCAGTAACGATGACGCAAGCTCCAAAGCAGCAGACGATTCCTTGTCAGTACACTCGACATCCTCAAAATCTTTCCTTCGGTCGCCTTTTCTGCGAAAACGAGCCACTGACCGACCTGGAGCGGATAATAAGGAACGCGCCAGACGAGACAGTAGAACCAGTAGAACGAGCAGCCTGTACAACGACGATGACGCCGATGCTCTAGGTGCGGAGTTGGCTTTGGAGATTCAGAAACAAGGTAGGCCTGGAGGACAATGGGGTATCGGCGACGAGGCACGAATGGGTCTTGAGTAACGAGATACTTTGTACGGCAATGCTGCATATCGATATTATCGGCGTTTGATGGATGGGGTATGCTGGGATTAAGAACGGGAACTGATAACACGTGGGCAGTTTGTGGGATGGCGCATGGTTGATCGAAAAATTCTCTGTAGGAATAAGGGACGAGGCTTATGATACCAAATACTTTAGTCAATCGAATGCAAACAAAGAAACTTGTCGTCCCTTGCAGCCACTTCGATGATGAAGTCTCTCTCGGCAGTTTGATCCGATGTCGATACTTGATCTGGAACAAAGAACGATTCTGGTGACACTTGACATTAGCGTTGTAAGGATACACAAAGAGTTAAAAAAGGTTGTCGCACTTATGGTCTGGTCGGGGTGCTTGTTCGTGATGGTCCTTATCAGGTTATGCTGGTGTCAGCCGTCGCCAGTGCCCACCACTGCCAACTTTTGAACTTCATCAATAGCATTAAATCGTCACGTATAATTCTTTTATTTTATTTCTTCCGCATCCTGTACAAGTATTCTTCTTCCTGCACCTTTTGATCTTCATCACGGTTTATATCATGGAGCTTCCTCTACCTCGAGACGCCGCTCGAACACTTGAAAAGAAGAGAAGCGGTCGTGCAAGCGCCCTCACTCTATCCCTCTCCCCCGAACGCGCTCAACATCAAAATCATCATCCCCAACGGAGCATAACATCTCCCGCCAAGCCTTCCTCCGCCACGCGCTCAACGCACTCGAGCCTTTTCTCTCCCGACCTTTTGCCACGCAGCGCATCAACAGCCCCTCACCACCACCACCACCACCGCAACATCTCTGTGTCTCGTCCGTCGCCTAGTTCCATCGACTATGGCTCCATGCACTCGGAAGCGCGAACAGAATCCGCCCTAACTATCCGTCCGCCTACGACCGTCGAGAGAGGAGGATCGCCGCCCCTTACGCCGTTCCCGCCGTGGGTCAGCGAGGAGGAAGACGAGGGTGACGAAGAGTGTGAGAATCGCACATGGGAGAACTCTACAACCAAACGGCATAGCTACGATGGTGGCCATGTGCCCGTGACGATTCTGCGTGTCGAGGGGAAGTGGGTGGTTAGCTCTGTCATACATGGCCTCGTCCTTTTGTTACAGTTTGCCGTGACACTGGGTGTTTTTAGCGCTTTGATGTGGATTACGGTTTGGAAGGAGAACGAGCCTGGTAACGACTTTGACAACTGGTAAGTACAAACTCCTTAAAGTCTTGTCACCCCTTTTAACATGTAGTAGGCTTTGGAAATTCGCGGACCCAAGTCTCGTCATCGTCCTCCTCCTCTGCGCAACCAGTCTCATCATCCACGAAGTCAAGCTATTGTCCTCAGTTGCTCTTCTCTACCTCCAATCACTCATCCTTGCAGCCACTACTGTGGCGAGTTTCGTTCTCTGGACGCGGTGCTTCCAGGAAGAGAGTCGTAGTGTAAAGGGTGTGTTGATGGGTAGCAATGTGTTGATGTGGGGTCTTGCATTCTTTGGATTCGTCAGAGCTGTTGTCATCTGGAAGGTTGAGGCCAGTGCAGGGGATGTTGATCAGGAGAGGGCGGTTATGTATGGGACGTTTGTTCCGTGGGAAATGGGGGATGAGAGACGGGAGTAGCAATCGCAGGCATCGCCATTAACATCACTATGAGTCGAAATCCATCAACAATAAAAGTTCCAGCGTGGATAACGGATGTTACCAGCCTGTTGCGCCTACGTCTTATACAAAATGCTATTACATGGATACACCGGGAGGACCGTCTGAGCACTCAGAAGACCATTCAGAAGCAGAAGAGTCAGAAGATGACCATAAATCGGATGATGAAAATGAAGACGATGACTCAATCTCTTTCAGTGTAGAAGTTTCAGAATCGGGCGACTCCGACCATCAGGCTTTGTCGGAAGAAGAAGATGATGATGTAGATGTTGTTGGTTCTGATTCTGATTTTGATGAGGACGCTTCCGAAGACGGTTCCGAGAGCTTGGAACTTGATCAAGACGAACTTGACAGCCCAGACGTCGCTACTGATTTTACGGATGACGGCGACGACGACGACGACGGTGATGATGACGATGATGATGGCACTGCTTCAGATGAAGACACGGGTCTTCGCGACATGCATGCAGAATCAGACAGTGGTCTTGATACAGACCTAGGCCAAGATGAAGACGAAGGACAACAAGGGCAATACGACAATTTCCAACAGCACCTTGTTGACGATTCTGATTCTGAGGATGAAGTGCAACAGGATAACTTCCAACGGCCATATCAGCAACAGACCTTTCAACAGCAAGAGTCTGATGGCTAAGAGCAACCAGACTACTACGCCAATAACTATCAGCAAGATCACTTCCAGCAACAGGCTTTTCAACAACCAGATTCTGATTACTAGGGAGAGGAAAATAACCTTGCAGATCCAGACTACGATGTCGACGATGAATATTATGCTGGTGATGAATGTGAATGGGGATATTTCTTACGAATAGTAAGTATAAGAGACGAAATCAGCATGTCATTTATGGGATTTAGATCGACCTATTAGGCTGTTTATTTTTGTACGGTAAGCATCGAGGCCAACGTTTCTATTAGCCATCATGTGTCTTTATGTGTAAAGCATGAATTTATCCATTATATCTATAAATGCATCAACTATTCTATAGAGATGTTCCAAGTCACGGCCACTACAGATATAGCACAACCTCATATACGCATAATGACTCACGCCGAAATAAGAGCTTCCCGAAAGATGGTTGAAGCTATCCCAAGCTGGCTGCAAACACACCGAAAGCTTAGGATCTAAACTTGGGCTACAGTAAATACACAGCTCAAGCGCCAGTAAAAGATACGATACAGCGACTAGAGTATTTCGTCCTTCACTCAACTAGAGTTGAAAATTCCTACATCCCTGTGGTCTATCGATCCATACCGAGGTAGACTAACCCACCCACCCCATGGGGCTATGAAGAAGTGGGATCGCGATCCACTATCATGCACTCACCAGAACTAATGCCTCAACTATGATGAAACCCATTTCTCATATTCATCCGCCGGAAATATTAAATATTTCCTTCACTCTCATCTTTTCTCATTACTATTATTATCATTTATTCATAACCTCATTTCAAAATGGCCAGTCCTGAGGATATCCGCATCGAACCCATCACGAATCCAGATGACTTTGAAGCCTGTTTTAGAGCCCAAGCAAACGCCTTTGGCCACCAAACCAACGATGCAATCTGGATCGCTTTTAACCCAGGTTGGGATACACCCGAAGGCGCAAAAGCTGGTGTTCAGCGTCTGGTGAACCGTTTCAACTCTGTTACTCAAAACCGCGACGGAAAGTCAAACACCGTTTTTATCAAAGCTACTGTCGACGGCACCGTCGCTGGAATGGCAATCTGGCATCAGGCCTCTGTCGTGGAGGGCTGGGGCGATGCGCCTGGTGATATCACCAAGGGCAGCTTCCTCGAAGATTTGTACCCTGGCAATAAAACTGAGCAAAAGTTTCTTGCACAGGCGGATAAGTCGCTCTTTAAGCGTCGAGGCGAGATTATCAGGGAGAAAGCTACCGCTTCTCCCCCAGCGGTCTTCGTCATGGGTATTTGCGCTGTTGATCCAAAGTTTCAGAGGAGGGGTCTTGCGAGGAAGTTGGTCCAGTGGGGGTTGGATGAGGCTGTGAGAAGAGGGAATCTCGAGTGTGTTACTGAGGGATCTAGCATGGGGCGTTTGGTGTATTTGCAGCAAGGGTTCAAAGCGGATGGTGAAGAGGCGGTTTATGAGATGGATGAGGAGTTCAAGGATAGGAAGATGCCTTCAAATCTTGTTCTAAGGACCGGTGGGCAATAGAAATGGACAGGACTTTCTGACTCAACTCCAATTTGCGACTCGTCGTTAATCTATCAACACCAAATTTTATGTTTTGCCTATAGCAAATGCGACTTCACCTTCAGAACCTCGGGCATCTTCCAATGGTTCTTAACACCACCCCAACTCTCCTCATTATATCCCTCTTGTACCTTCTGACACGTCCTCAATCCCCACTGCGTAACACCAACCATCAAACAACTCTCAAACATGAATGCGCAACTTCCCGTTCCAACCTTGACAGGCTTGAGTTCTGCATTACGCGCACCCTCGTAGCTCTCCGCATCAGGACCGTGGCCGCTCATGACATTATGCAGACTCGCACCACCAGGCACGAAACCTCCTGCGCCACCCTTCTTCGCATCGTAACCACCTTGGATGAGACCCATGAACTCGCTCATCGTGTTGCGGTGGTACCACGGCGGACGGAATGTATCTTCGCCGCCGAGCCAGCGCGGCGGAAAGATTACAAAGTCGGCGACTGCTGTGCCGGGGGTGTTTGTCGGCGCGGAGAGGACGGTGAAGATGGAAGGGTCCGGGTGATCGAAGGAGACGCTGCC
>JAAVUI010000188.1:0-41633 GCA_014899075.1 Fusarium goolgardi | reverse complement strand
GCCAGCGGCGCCGCTGGCGGCCCTCCTATGCTCGCAGCTCTCAACAACAAGCTAAGAAGGCGGAACAGTCAGGGCTCAGTCCCTGCAGTTGCACACCTGGCTTTTGGCCCCAAGATTGGCCCTCAGCGCAGTACGAAGAAGACGGAAAAGCTTAAGCTGCTTCCCAATCCTGACCTGGACGACCCGGAAGACGAGGAGAGTGGAAGGGATGTCTACTCGCAGTACACACGTATCAAAGACCCAGCCGCGCGTAGGGATGCTGCGAAACTAGGAAAAGCGGACCGTGACCGCCTACCGCGTGTCACCGCATATTGTACTGCAAACAGATACGAGATGGAGGCTCTTATGAGATTCCTGAAAGGACGCGGAAAGACCCGGGGTGCCAACCCAAAGCTTATTGATGAATGCATATACACACCGTATAACTACACATCAAAAAGCGCGCGCGCTCGCGATCCAGTTCAGAATTATGAGCGACGACACTCGACTGGAGGCAACGCCATTGATGTCGCGCAGCAAAGAGCTGACATGCAGTCAGAGGAGAATGGCTCGGAGGCACATGAACACAATGGCCATGCGAATGCCCACGACAGTGCTAATGGCAATGGAAACGGCTCTCGCATTGAGAGTTCGGACCTGATAGGTTCAGCAGTGGAAGATCACGACTCGATAAGCGAGACCAACCCCGACTTTGATATACAAGTGCATACACCCGAAGTGTTCTTGTTCGATTACGGTGTGGTGGTCATATGGGGAATGTCCGAAGCTCAAGAGGCTCGATTCCTCAAAGAGATTGCCAAATTTGAAACTGAGAAGCTTGCGCCTGATGACGTCGAGACGGAGCTGTTCAACTTCTATTACACCAAGGACTACCAGGCTCGCATTTACAACGATTTCATTACTCTTCGCGACAAGAACAACTACATGACAAAGCTAGCTATTTCTCATGCTTTAGCGCAGAGTGTCAAGGTTTGTGAAGCTGCCATTCTGGACTGTGTCAGATATGCTAACCATCTCAGACTTCACTTTTCGAGGAGTTGATCGCATCAACAGTCGATACATGCAAAGATATCCCCACGCAAATAGCCACGACAGGAAAGATCGCGCTTAGCAGGTCGCAGATTAATATGCAGATTGGCGAGCTGTTCATTCTACGTATCAATATTCATCTCAACGGTTCAGTTCTCGATACGCCCGAGCTCTTCTGGGTAGAGCCACAGCTGGAGCCCGTCTACCAAGCTGTCAGAAGTTATTTAGAGATGGACCAGCGTGTCGGTCTCTTGACAGAACGTCTCGATGTTATAGCAGATTTGTTGGCTGTGCTAAAGGGAGAGCTTAGTCATGGTCACGGCGAGAAACTTGAATGGATTGGTAAGTTCTCTATGTTCCTGTCACCAAATCGGACCAACTAACAACACCCTCAGTAATTGTGCTTATCGCAGCCGAGATTCTTGTTGCTGCTGTTAACATTGTGGTGGATTTATACGTTGGCGAATAAGTGTCTACCTAACGAAGATATCTATCTCCTCCTTCCCCCCTTTTGTTATTCCAGCGTAGTTTGGTAATGTTGCACTTCTGCATTTCAATTTGATACGGGAATTTAGACCCAGGCAAGACGCAAGGGACTGGGAGTATTGGTGTAAAATATTCAAAGTATTAGATAGATCAGCTTCGCGGCAAGACTCAAACGCGTGAAGAGTTGTTTCTTACTTAAGATCTATGCTGTTGACCCTTTCTCGAAGCTGGCTGTCTCTTTTTTTTTTTTGATATGAAAAAGACGACCCTAAAACTAGTACATTACAATCAATGGTCCTTGCCATGACCGAGGAAATTGTATACCCACCAAAACGCCCCCTTAGACAAATACATTTCGTGCTGTTCATTCCTCTGCCTTCTCGCCAGCCTGAGTATCCTGATCCTCGGTGTCGTCGCCCATCTCAACATCCTCGTCAGCAGCTGCAGGCTTGTCTTCGCTAGGCTTGTCTTCCTTCTTGTCAGGTACGGGGGTCTTCTTTGCTTCGGCGCTCTTCAACTCCTCAAATCTTGACTCGTATTCTTCCCTATCATTCTCAGGGAGTTCCTTCCAGAGTTGAGCTAGTTCATCATCAATGTTCATGTTTCCGTCATCGTCCTTGTCCTTGTTCTCAAGATCGGGCCGTTTGTCTGTGCAGAATAGCCCGAAAGCACTAGCAGGTTTCTTGTCATCATTCGCAGAGACACCATTGGCATGATCTTGCTTGGACTGGCTTTCGGGTGGATGCGAGAAGGTATCAGAGGTGGGAGAACCAGCAGCGTTGGCAAATGATGCACCAGCTGATGTCTTAGCGTCGGCATCGGGCATCATGGACTTTCGATGGCCTCGCTTCGTGCGCAAAGGCTTATCTTTTGGCTTCTGGTGGTTAGCAGCTAACTCACTGGGTGTGCTGAATTGGTAGTCCTAATCCAAGCGCAAAAGCATCAACATTGAACCGGGCGCCGTGAAGAAGAGAGGCGCGGTAGGCCGGGATAGAAGCATTGCCAGGCGCGCTGGGGGGAGCGATGTGGTCAGGAAATGGGGGTATACATACTGTCGGAGGAGGACTAGGGCTGCCATCTGAGTCTTCAACATTTGCGCTTGTGCGCTTCGCGAGTTGTTCAAGCAAGAAGGCGCGCTCTACTCGCATTTTCTCGACCTGGCGTTTTATGCGCGCGAGACGAAGACGAGCGGCATCGTTCGCCTCTTCGACCTCGTTTGTGCGGTTCTTAAGCTGGACGCATTTTCGTCGATAGGCTTCCTCGACAGATGGAGGAAGAGTTGAAGGGATCGCTATCGAACGAGGAGGCGGGTCAGCCGAGGGTGCTTTGCGTTTAATGGTTATGGTCATGCTGGACGGTTGATGTTGTGGAAGTGGCAGCAACGAAGAGGTTAACGCTGATGTTGAAGGCGATATGCGCGACAAGAAAGAAAGCGCGTGAAGTTTGTGTGTTGGTGGTGGTGGTAGTGCAAGGGATGTGCTTCGGCCTTAATCGTAGGCGTTGAAGTTGCAGCTGCAGCAAGCCATACCAAACAGACGGAACCCACCACGATCCAGCCATCCATCTAAGGACATTGACATTGCGATTGATAATCACAAACTTACCTGGCATGATTGTTAAGGGTCTTTATTGATGCTATTTGTAGCAGGTTTCCTCTAACAAAGACAACTTGCGGGCTGAGACCTAGCAATTGATCGATACTTAAGTCGGCGTACTTGTTGGCGTGTGCAGGTCGACCAACTTGACTGAATCGTCAAGTGCCTTGCTGTAGCGACTTCTAATCGGTTGAGTTGATTTATAGAGTCGCAAGGACAGAAAATAAAATGTAGCAAAACAAAAATAAGTGTCGCGAGAACAACGAAGCTACGCAGCCGGCGGCAAGTGTTGGGATTGGATAAAATGAGATGAGATGCAACCTATGGATGTCTGAGTTAGAATCCGCGTTAATCAGCCATCGCGACAGGAGCCACGCCCGTCGCTCGGGGGAGGCTCTAGCGATAGGTGCCTGTCACCAACGGAACCTAGCTTCGTGGATCGCACCAGCCTGGGCCTGGGTCGTGTCAGGTTCTCAGCCACAAGCCATCACTGCAAGGCTGTAAGGGGTTTGTGGCGTCTATGGTTGATTGGGCAGATGGACCTTGGAAAGGTGCCCCTCAAAAGATTGAGCAAGGCTGCCTCAGCAGCTCTGTTGTGAGGAAATGGCAATCAATAATTGAGGCTAATACAGAGAACAATGAACTCAAGGTTTCCTAGTCCAAGTATTCTAATATCCTCAGTTTCTTGCTCATAAAGATACGTTGCTTTCTCCAGGTCTTCGAGATACAAGAAACTCAATGAGGCGGTCCAGGCAGCTGGGTACGTACCTACCCACTAACCCGACCGCCCACACCTGCCTGTGGAAGTTTTTGTGGTGGGACACTGAAGCTAGTGGGCGAAATCTATCTATCAGGAGCATCAACCTCATCTTTCAACCAAAGACACCCACTCCTTGCGACGACTCGAATACAACCATATTTCGAGAGCGCTGTGGTATCCAATATGTCTCTCAATATTCCCAACGCCCCTAACGCGGGCCTCTTTAAGCAGGGCTATAACAAGTAAGCTGCCTTTGCTCCCCTCCTTATGTTGCTACTTCTGCTTGTGCTGGCAGCTCCCCGCCTCTTTATTTGTCCCTCCCCGTATCACGCTTTCATGACCACAGCCTTCTTCAAACACACCAAACTAACAACTGCCTCTTTCTCTCTACAGCTACGACTCTGAAGATGGTGCCGTCCTCCGCAACATCGACGCCTGTAGGGCAATTTCGTCCACCGTCCAGACCTCTCTCGGCCCCTATGGCCGCAACAAGGTCGTTATCAACCATCTGCAAAAGATGATTCTTACCTCCGACGCTGCTACCATCCTCCGAGAACTCGAAGTCGTCCACCCCGCCGCCAAGCTCCTTGTCATGGCCAGTCAGCAACAAGAAGCCGAAATGGGTGATGCCACCAACCTTGTTATCGTCCTTGCTGGCGAGTTGCTCCGAAAAGCTGAGGACTTGCTACGCATGGGCCTCAAGACATCAGATATCGTCATCGGCTACGAGAAGGCACAAAAGTTCGCTCTCGAGACCCTTGAGGAGCTATCTGTCAACAAGGTTGAGGATATGCGCGATCAGGAGGAGCTCAGCAAGGCCATTAGCACCGTCATCGCCAGCAAGCAAAACGGAAACGAGGCTTTCCTTGCCGACCTTGTTGCTGAGGCTGTCCTCGCCGTCCTCCCCAAGAACCCCGCCAACTTCAACGTCGACAACATCCGTGTCGTCAAGATCATGGGTGGAAGCCTGGAGCAGAGCAAGGTTGTGAAGGGTATGGTTTTCCCCAAGGAGCCTGATGGTTCGGTCAAGAAGGCCAACCGCGCCAAGGTCGGTGTCTTCACTTGCCCCATCGATGCTGGACAGACCGAGACCAAGGGAACTGTTCTCCTGCACAACGCCAAGGAGATGATGGATTTCACAAAGGGCGAGGAGTCTCAACTCGAGACCTCCATCAAGGAGCTTTATGACTCCGGCCTTCGTGTGGTCATTTGCGGAGAGCGAGTAGGTGACCTGGCCATGCACTACCTTAACCGCTTTGGCATTCTGTGCATCCGAATTCTCAGCAAGTTCGAGCTTCGAAGAGTCTGCCGTGTGGTCGGCGCCACCCCCCTGGCGCGGTTAGGAGCCCCTATGCCCGATGAGATGGGTAGCATTGACGTTGTCGAGACTCTCGAGATTGGCGGTGACCGTGTCACAGTCTTCCGTCAGGAGGATGAGGTTACCCGAACAGCCACCCTGGTTCTCCGAGGCGCTACCCAGAACCACCTTGACGATATTGAGCGTGCTGTCGACGACGGTGTCAACGTTGTCAAGGCCATTACCCGTGATCCTCGATTAGTCCCTGGTGCTGGTGCCACAGAAGTTGAGCTTGTCGAGAGAATACAGGCTTATGGTGAGAAGACCCCTGGACTTAGCCAGTATGCTATCAAGAAGTTCGGTGAGGCTTTTGAGGTCGTGCCTCGAACTATCGCAGAGAGCGCTGGTCTTGACGCCACTGAGGTTCTGAGCCGACTGTACGCCGCTCATGCCAACAGTGACCAATGGGACACTGGTATCGATATTGAGGTTTGTTAAAATCCAAATCATTACCCGTAAGGATCTTGCTAACATCAGTACCAGAACGATGACAACACCGGTCTTCTCGATGCTAAGGATGAGGGTATCCTCGATCTTCTCATCTCCAAGCAATGGGCCATCAAGCTTGCCACCGAGGCCGCTCGCACAGTCCTTTCTGTTGACCAGATTATCGTGGCACGACAAGCCGGTGGACCTAAGCCCCCAGGACCCAACCCTGTATGTTATTCTCCTTCCTGCTTTGATGAGTCTATCTTAACAAGTAACTACAGAACTGGGACGAGGACTAAATGGATAATGCTACGTTTAAAAAGGACAAAGGGGGCAAAGGGTATGATGTGTGGGATGACCACACAGTATCATGACTATAGAGATATCCTCGCAGATAGGAGTCAAAACATGCGCACATATAACTATGCAAGCCAGATAGTCTTGTATAGATTGTACTATACCCTCTATTTAGATCACAATCCTCTGAGGGTTAATATCACAATCGAAAACTCATACTTGCTCCATGTCAAAATGACCGGGCGCTCCAAGGCCGACATCGAGGCGTTTACTCCTCCCTCCTTTCGATCGAAGGGAGTAAACAACATGCCGGCTAGCATGTTCAGAAAGCGGCAGTGAGTGATTGGGGCTTCTCAAGTCAAGTCTGTTCACACAGGCAATCACATATCATCAAGGGTATCACGTCTCACAGCAGGCATAGTGATAAATATGGTGTTTGAGTGGGCTCATGCATTGAATTCGTAAAGCTCTTTCGCGAGTGTAGTTATGTACATTGGCCAGTACCTATATTCCCAAACAAATATATAAAAGACAGTGCAAACTGTCCAGGACAAGACTCAATCATACAACGGAGCCTAAAGAAACATAAACGACATATCCCAAACCTTTTCCTTTGTTCCCATTCCCCCAAGCAATAAGACCACGAAAACATCGTCAAAGCAGTATGGCTGAGAAATTGTTACAGCTGTGATTGCTCGATGTTAATGAGTCAAAAGTGGCTCGAATAATGCAAAGCAATGCAAAGCAAGTAAACACAAATAGTGCAAGGTGGGATTTGCGCCAGATAGTTGGTAGATTCAAGGGGTATCGAACAATTCCAGAGATAAGTCGAAAGAGACAATGCTGGTATCTCTTACCAACAGAAGAAAGGAAGTAGCAAATGCATTTGCAAATAGAGAAATGTGTAGGTGTTTTGGGTCGTGACGGGTCATGAGTAAAGATGAAAATAGAAACCAAATGGATATTCTCGTCGTAATGGTTTTAGAAGAATGATCAAGCATGTAGTAGTGAAGACTAGGATTCTTCAGTGATTCCGCCCTCGCCACCACCATCTTCTCGCCACTCTCTACTCTTCTCTGTGAGGTTCTTTACACCGCTAACGCGGCACGCCCAAAGTCCCTCGATAGGTGTGCGATAAGTAAAGGCACGTTGGGAGCTGATGACACCAATGGCCTGCAGGACAGCTTTACGGCTGTCGCGGCTGAACACAGCAGGATGGTTGATCCATTCAAGACTGCTCTCGAGCTCGGCATCGAGGGCAGCCACGGTGTTGGCATCAATTCCAGCACTGAGACCAAGGCCATCAGTTGAGCGACTACGGCCCAGTTGCGAGGATGGGGGGCCGTTGGTGCCATAAATTGCCGAAGCTGGAGGCGAAGGACTTCGCTTGCGATCAGGAGTGGGTGATAGTCCTGGCGAAGCGTCATTCCCGGGGTGGGGAGTCGACGGGGCTGACGGGTTGGACTTGCCTTGGGGAGGAACAGGAGGAAGTCCACCCTTGCCCAGACCCTTCAGGATGGATCGAGTCTCATTGAGGAGAGTGTGGGCACGATCATGCTGACCGCGACTTACTAAAGTGAGGGCACGGGTGAGCATATCGGAAGTGAGAAGCTCCATACGCCTCTGTACAATGCTGGGGTGAGGAGGAATAGGGGGCGAGTTCTGCCATGGCTTCTTGGAGCTTCCACTGACTGGAAGCATTGTGATGGCCAGAAGAGATGGTCGAGGCATATGGGTGACGGTGCCCTCACGTAGAATGTCTCCCCAGCTGAGATCTGCTTGAATCAAGGGGACCTCTTCGACAGAAAGAGTTCTCTCGTTGTCGTTGTCCATGGGGCCGCCCAGGGCTTCGAGGCCCGAGACAATGTTGTCCCAAGGATCTTGAGGAAGTTGCTCTTGGGAAGTGTTATCAGGTAAAATGACCAATTGGACAAGAACATCCCGCTTGTCACCAAACCGCAAATCGCCAAGAGACGCCTCTGCATCTCTACCCGTGGCTCGCTTGGTTATTTGCAGGGCGCCGCTAATCTTGTGGAATTTGGCAGGTGATCCCTCAGGAAGTCTAAGCTTGAGCTTGACGTTCTGGTGGGACAAAGTCTGCATGCTTCCCAGACATCCAGCGAGACATTCTCGAAGCATCATCCAATCCTTGACATAAGTGTAGGAAGCCTTGGTTCTCGTCGACAGCTCAATCATGGTATCGGGCTTGTGGGTCATTCCTAGGCCAAACGAGTGAATGGCGATCTTAGCGGCTTCCGCTCGAGAAACGACAAAGTCGACACTGTCAGCGTCAGAGGTGGACGCATCGCTGATCAGCATGATGGACGCAATGGGGTTGTTGTATTTCCTTTGCATAAGGAGGTCCATTGCGACGTTTGCGCCCTCAACAACATCGGCGCGGTGGCTCTTTTGACCAACAGGCTTAATAGATGTCAGAATGTTGCCCCAGCCAGGCCAAGCCTTGGTGGTCATGCCGACAATAGGCACACCACCGCCGCCTGAGCCAAACGTGACCAAGCCCATACGATCGCGTTCGCCAAGTGTGTTGACCATAAACTTAAGGGCATCCCGAACCAGGTTGATCTTAACGCCCTGCATAGAGGAAGAGATAGGCACAACGACGACGACATCAATGGGAACATGGATAGACTTGGACATGGCGGGGCTTCGAGGAAAGTTGGTGTAATCGGTGGGGGCTGTTGTGGTTGATCTCGCACCGTTCCAGGATGAGGCCACGGAAGAGACTCTCTGCGGGCGAGAGCGTTGCCAGTCGAGCTCTTCATCGGTTTCCGACTCTCCACGATCATATTCGGGACTGCGGACGGGAGACGTCTCAACAGCATTGAGGTCAAGTAGAGCTTGTTGCCACAGCTTGAGTTGATTTCGGTTCTCGAAACGGAGGTGGAACTGAGGCAGTTCGACAACGGAGAGACTGAGTGTAAGAATGTTCTCGTCAATGTTTCCTGTCTCCGATACCTCATTCAAGTGTTTCTTAATAAGAATTGAGCCCTTGAGGGTGCATCGGGTAGTCTTGCGTGGTGCTCCGTTCTCGTCCCACTGTTGCGATTGAGGAATCTTCTTCTCCTTGACGCAAATGAGCATCTCGGCGAAGAGAAAACATTCCAATTCTTGCCACGAGACTTTGTCCTTGCCCACTCTAAGGGTGCCGTAGAGTCTCAATTTTCCAAATCTGCTGAAGTCCAAACCATGCCAGTTATCAACGCGGTTACGGAGACTATCTGTCATCTCCTCCAGAGCGTCGGTGGACTCGTAAGGGTAGAAGCGAGGCGCACTGCGGGCAGGCGAAGGTGGACGGCCGTATGCCTCTTCAGCACGGTTGGTAGCAAGGGGTTGAGGAGCTGGGGCCCCAAGGTCCTCAGGGTCTGGCCTCCACTTGTTATCAGGCACCTCAACAGTAACCAGACAGGTGAGTGTCTGTTGTTGACGTGACCTGCTAAGTGTTGGGAATTCTGAACGGACGGTAACGATCGGTGCCGGTATAGGATTACGGGTGATTGGTCGTGGGCTGGTTGGTGTAGTTTCCATGGCCTGGACATCATAGTCGTGGCGTCTGGCAGGTCCGCTTTGTGTGGTCTCTGGATATCCGCCGGATGAAGCAACTCCGGTAGCCTCACTGTCACTTCGAGCATGTCGTGAAGGCCCATAGCGATCCGATAGTGGTGCTTCACGGCTATCTCTCATGCTGCCTCGAGGCACACTATCGCGGCCACCAGCGTGCAGCTGCTGTTGTTGTTGCTGCTGCACGGGACGCCTCTGGTTGCTGTCAACACTAGGCGCGCGAGCTGTGTGGGACTCCCATGGGGTTGGTGTAGGTGACATAGCAGACCTGGAGTCTGTGCCAACTGATCGTACCATGTTGCTGATTTTTTCTTGACTCGTTGTTAGTGAGCTGTTCAACTCTCCCAAGATTGCCGGCCTACCAATGTCAATAACGTTTCCTCCTCTGCTAGTATCCAAATGCAAGGGTGCATCACATGTTGGGCAATATTGTGACTCAAACTCGCGGATGAACTCGTAAAAGCAAGCCTCGTGAGAGACGTGTGTGCAAGAAAATTGCAAGATACGCTCGCCTCGCAAGGTGTGCTCGAGAGGCTCTTCACATACTGCACACTCGCTACCCACAAAGGTGCGTTCTCGCCTCGAGCGACTTCGATCGGCGTTTGAAGACATGACGTTGTTGTCGATACCACCAACTCGACGCGAGTTGTTACTGAGTCCTGACTTTACTGAGCCGGTAGACGAGACTGAGTCTTGCCCACGGAGGGATTTAGAATTGATAGACTGTGTTTCTGTGAATGGTCTAGAGTCTGAACCAGTTTGGGGTCTTCGACTGCTGGATCTGGAGGCGCGGGAGCCAGTCAAGCCAAATTCTCTAAGGTTTACGGCAAGTGCCCTATCCTCGTCCCGCGTTTTCACTGATGCAGTATCGTGATCCTGGTTTTTGCGCAAGCGGCGAAACATTTAGTTGCGACACCTTTTCCGCAGGGTGTCCTATAACCAATGGTGCAAACTGAGCACTTATTGTTGGTCGGTTCCAGGTGATTAATAGCCAGAAAATGCTGGTCAGTCGGCTGAAGTTATAAGGTAGTTGGCGGGGAATCCATGCGACTTTGGATTGTTTCAGAGAGGTAAATCGAGTTCGAAATTGAGTGTCGATTGGTAAAGATGAATTTGAGCTCGGGGCCAATCAAGAAGAAGAGGAAACAGGATTTGTCGTGAGAGAAGAGCGAAGAGACACTATGTGCGGGTATCCGGGAGAGGTTGGGCTGTGTTTGTTTAAATTCGCTTTCGATGTTTTGCGATATGCGACACGTCGGCTGCCGATGTTTCTGCTTTTTGCTTTTTAGCCAGGAGCGATGCGATGCTGACCCTGAATTGCCACTCACTGTACGAAAATGGACCGATGAATCAAGGTGCTGCAATCGTACCACCAAGAGCCTTCAAATAATGCAATTGCTTTTGCCTGCTGTGGGTGTCGTAAGATGAATAGTTGCAGTGGAGGAATTGAATGTCGTTCGAAGAGGGCGATAAGACTCGTCGATTTTGCGCTCGCTCGCTGATAGGCAGGAATCCTTCGTTTCTTTTTCTTTTTTTGCTTTCCGGCTATTAGAGTGGTTGATCCCACTGTCCGCTTTGCAGAAGAAAACCCCGTCCAGGTGGGGAGAAAGGAGAAGACGGAGAAGAAAAAGGAGGAATAGCGAAACAGAGGGGAGCAAGTAAGGTAAAGATAACCTAGGAGGTTCAGGTAAAAGAGTCGAAGCGAGAAAGAAAACCGAAATTACCAGAGCGTTTAGAACAGGACCAGGAGCAAGCTATGGCGAAGGGCGTGGTGGGCTATATGAGGATGGCAGTTTCATTTCGTTCGCACTTGCACCATACGACCGGGCTGTTAACCTTGAGGCTTGATTGAGTGGCACCCAACCAATCCGATTGAAACCAGGTCTATGGTACCTTCCCTTCCTTTCCTTTACAGGCAGTACATTAGGTACATACAAGACGGGAAGTAGCAATAGCAGGCGGAGGACCTCCCTTTCAGAGATTGGCCGGTTCTTTGGCGCTTTGATGGCTTGTACTGGACTGAC
This sequence comes from Fusarium goolgardi, assembly GCA_014899075.1. Classification (NCBI taxonomy): domain Eukaryota; kingdom Fungi; phylum Ascomycota; class Sordariomycetes; order Hypocreales; family Nectriaceae; genus Fusarium; species Fusarium goolgardi. The sequence goes on along the minus strand of JAAVUI010000188.1, from coordinate 30,077 downwards.
TGAGCCGGTACGCTACCGTTCAACTGTTCTACTGTAACTTCCTTCCATAGGTCCTCCCTCCTCTGTATCTACACCCCTGCTCTTTCTTCCGGGGACTAGGATACGTCTCTCGCGGTGGCCGGGTGGATCTTCCATTAAGCTTGCAGGGGGCTTCCCCTGTCCAACCTCACGAAAGAAAAAGGCCCGGGCTTTCGTACCAGGGGGCTCCCAGCTCCCAGCAGCCAGGGTTACCAGGATCAGCCAGGTCCCAAAGGCCAGGGCTGCATTCCCAGACCCAGACTTGCCCAGGCCGAATACCACACATGCACTCACGTCAAGTTGCAGCGGTCCCCTGTTGCTGCTGCTCCTTCTCCAGGCGCCTCCCCCGGCGATTCAATTGACTCAGTTCATCTCCAGGCACACACCTGCCGACCTTCCTACTGTACGGCGTAGGGGACACATTTTGCCGGTTTTCGGGTTTCTACCGTAACGAAATGGGTGATCGGGAACTTTACCGACGAGTTGAACCGTTGAGGGTGAGGGACGATATTCGGGGAATTGAAACCCAATAAGTATGCTTTGACGGTGATTAATGTATATACAGTAACCACTAAGGTACGGTACAGTACGTCAAAGTGAACGCTCAATGGAACGCTAACCCTTATATAATAGGTTCCAAAGGTAAGCTCCACTCCATCAAATCTCTTGACTCGGTCCCCGACATGACATCCCACCTAGTTCGAAGCACCAAAAGTCGATTCAAACTTCTGAGAAGGGTAACCGCAGCAGTGATGGCCTGACCTGCTTTGTCCGCCTGCCTGCCTGCCCGTATGCAAAGCTTTGTCAGACTCAGCTCTCTTCTGGGAGATCACTGATGTGCCTACCCGACTTGCTCTATTTCAGTCTCGTGCCACTACGTAGTCAGTGCACCGTCTATCTACTTGATGTCGTTTAGTGGAGCCCCCTTGGATTTGGAAATCAAGCCTAGCCAAGTGTCTGGGTAACCTGTTCTTGACCATGGTGCTTGAAGCCGTCAGGATCTGAAAGGGACCTGCTACCACAGCCTTCAGGGGAAAATCAGGGGTCCTCAGGATCAACTGGTGCCGTGTCTGATTCGCGTGGCTACGTACTGTCGTGCCGACAATGATCATCATCTGCATCCTAGACCAAAATCATGATGTCGAAGATCAGATCCTGAGACTATGCCCTATCCAGGTATCACGTCGTCTGTTGTCTCACTTGTTTCCCCACATGCAAAATGTCTTGGATACGTTTACATGCCTGCGTGCATGGTGTCGACTCATGGCAGAGAAATAATCAACTGGTACGAGCTGCCTCCACTTCACCAAAATGATGACCGTGCGAACCAGGCTGCAGACTCATGTAGCCTAGTGTTGGTTGGCACTTATTATTGGCAAACTGCCGTACGATATCTGTTTACAGCTTCAGAACATGCATGGCAGAGACCCGTTACAGATGCAACAAGAAATTATAGAGCAATGTCTGGTGACAAATTCAAAACTATCGACTCGGGCCGTGACATATCAGAATAGGGCTCTGATGCACCGTGGCTAAGTTGCCGGATGTGCAGTCCTCCGCTTCCACTTCCTGGGTCACGTCCGAGACTTGATATCAAAACTGAGATCAGATCTGTAAGATGGATGGCGGGCAGTGCAAGATGAAACTTTTCGCAAAAAAGATTCCAATTGCTGATACCTGTTATACTACAGAGGTTTACTTTTCTTAGACCAAAACTTGACCGGGAGCAGTATTGGCATCGAAAAAACTCCTGACGGCACACAAACCAGTTCTGATGTACCATGTCAATTTAGAGTCGATATTCGTACAAACCCCTCAGGTTCGTCATATCCGTGCAACATTGTCCATTGATGATGAGCCGGCCGGCACTGGCTCTTCTAATTACTACATTCGACATGCAGCCGCATAAGATTGATGATAATATTATCCGAGACAAGCAGGTGAAAAGCTGGCAGTGACCAAATCAAGTTGGCGTTGTAAATGCCGATACACGAATCACATCAAAGTCTGAGAGGGGGAAAGTGGACAGACATGACATAACGGCAGGAATTCTTGTCTTTTGAGCGTTTCAGAGGTTGAACTATTCCAAGAGGCCTTCCCCTGTTGCAAACACATCACTGTAGGTCACCCGCTAGCCCTGATCAGAAGGAGGCCGCAGTTATGGCCTGGCGCCATCAAGGCTATTCCCATCTGCTTCTAATGCAACATATCTAAACAAGGGAAAGCTTGCGGTTCCGTTCCTGGTGCCCGCTCGCCTGCCGCCCGTTCTGTGCGATTTATCGAGATTGAAAATTGTGATTCTTTTCAGGTTTCACGTGCATCGACAAACTCATGAGGATGTAGAAATGGTGTATCGAGTCATTCACATAGCCTGTGGTACCCAATACGGGGTTTTGATCTCGCCTACAGGAGTATTGTCTTGGAGGCAAATGATCACCAACAGGGAGTGGTTGAAGAATACGCAACTTGACTCTCTTCCTTTGCTTGTGTTTGCCAGCAGTTGGCATCTAACTACTCTTTAGAAACCATTGTGAGTAGCGGTCAGATATTGGATGCTGAAAACAAGATAGAATGAAAGCTCCCATCATGGTGGTGCATATTGAAAGGGTGTGGTGTCGAGGTTAGCGTGCTTTCATGTTGCTTCCAAGAGATGTTCTATTTATTTGTAGTGGATGGACTGATCCAACCCCTCACACAGAAAAGGCCACAAAACACTACCTATTTGTTGCCTTGGTTGTCTTGCAGGTCTCTTGACGGGCCGCTGCATTCTTATTTCGAGCTGAAGCTGATTTGAACCAACAACCAACACATTTAGTCACATCTCAATACATTCGAAGACTATTAACAACCTTTGCTTCGACTGCCCTATGTATAGGATTATCCATATTTTTTACTTTGTCCTGAAACCTTGAGTTTGTGGTACTAATGATCAATAACCCAACAGCGCAGTAAACAGCCATCAATAGTACATCTATTAAGGGGTCTCCCTGTAACTATTGCTAACCCGTTGGCGTTAAGACGGAACCTTGTAGGCATCCGCCGCCTAATACAGCATTCAACTGAACCATAAATAAAGGGTCCTCGTACATATTGGCAATATCACAGTTACAATATCAATATGTATACCACAACAAGTATGTCACTCCGAACCTGCAGATCAAGAAGAAGATAAGAAGAAGAAGACGTCTCCACAGAGGATAGAGAAGAAGACGACCCCTAGCAGAATCTGCTTCTTTTACCTGCATGCGTAGCACATCCCCCAGCTTACACTTCGGGCAATCCTCTCGTGGCGTCCAAACTCAAACGCCACGAGACCAGTTGAGATCGTTTTCCAACGACTCGTGATGGCACATCATCCGGCGGGTTGGCGCCGGGATTGGACAATAACACGGACCCTTTTCAGGTAGTCCTGACCGGCCTCCTGGAAGGTGCTTCAGCTAAGCTCTCTAGGGCGAATGGTGTCTCTCGCAGAGGACCCTAATCGATGGGCCAGGGCTCCTTGAGTCTTGCACTTGCACTTGGGGGACGAGACCTCCTCATCATCGTCATGACTGTGATGTACACAACGGTGACTTATCTCCCCCCCCCTCAGCATCATGGCTTGGACTTGGCTGGATCTTGTCACAATGACGAATTTCTCTGGGTGTGAATGTGTTTTGATTGTATTATGCGCTACCTTGTTCATTTCCTGTTGGTGACTCATCAAGCATCATCTAGTTTGTTGGGCCAAACATCTCTTTAGCTTAGTGTTTGTAGTTTGTGATATCCGAATACCAACACGAGACAAACTGTTTCTGCTTTGCTACCTTTGATGTTTGTGGTAACACTTGTTCATCCATCACGTTTCTCCCACGTGGCTAACTGCCTACAGTGTCTTCTTCTTTTGCCAGGGCTTGCCTTAGTGCAGTTCTGTATTAATATGGTGCTAGTTTAGCTCAGGTAGGATCTGTTGTGGTTCCAAGTACCGTTGCGTACCAGTAAAGGCAGGTAAGTGTGTACTAGGGTGTTGGTTTGTCTACATTCGAGAAGACTCACGAGTCAGTAGCAAGACAACCTGAAATCACTCACGTCGATCTCCCGTATAACTAGTCAGTATGTCTTGTTGGTCTAGTCCAACATGTGCCGGAAGTAGAAAGAATATGCACAGACAGAAGTAATTGGACTTTCAGCTGTTAATAACCAACAATACGTACCATATGGTTGGGTTTGTGATCCTCTGCTCAAGAAACAAGTTTCAAGGATTGCCGTATGTAGTATATAGCAATTACGGATACAGTCGTAAAAAGGAATGCTCCGCCTATATTGCCCGCTTTTTTTTCGCTCGCTTCTTAGCGAATTGTCGATAGTGTCGAAATGTTCTACGTTGTATTATCCCTCATCAATGTGGCTTCGTTTCGTAAAGCAATAAATAGCAGTGCTGCGAAGGCCCTATATGTGCCCATATTATACCTACATCTATCCGCTTCCCACCGTAACTGCAACCAGGGACCGCGAAACTATGTACCTATTGATCCGGGCGGACCCATTATATGTTTCTTTAACAGCATATGCACTCGCTCTCTCTGCATTGCAGATACGTATCACGAGACCTGCATTGCATCTGAAGCAAGTGACCTGACTGGAACATATACGTGAAGTCATACCAATGATTGACATCACGATGGATTATGTATCTGCAAAAGTAGCTAGGTCACACCACTCGGTGTAGTATTCGATTAACCATTTTTCGCTATCATTCCTATCGAAACTTGAGGGTCGGCATTCGCCATGTGTTTCTTACCTTTAACGTTTCATCCCCCTCTTCCCCGGTAGCGACTTTTTCCAGTTGTGTACTCCGTACTCCGTACCTGGAAAGAGGTTATCCAAAGCCTGGACAGATGCAAGGACCAGGCTTCAACTTCAAGCGTGCCAGCGTCTCGCTCGGAAATGGGGTTCCCACTCTCGCTGAAGAGATATCCACTTTGACGCGGGGATTCAAAATGCATCTTGGCCTTTTTTGCTTTTTGCTGCAGATGCAGGCACCGAATAAAGACAAGGTCAGGGACGGTCCGGATGACGGCCTGCATTGTTGATTTTATTGCATACATGTACAACAGTTCTTTATGAAGGTGCCTTCCCCCAGGAGCCTAGGGCTTTTTTTGAGGTCTCGTTGATCGTCTTTATCAAGGACAGCGATTGCTCGTTAAGCTTCGGTTGCCTCCCCCTTACAATAGTGGGTGGGTAATATCGATGGTCACGTAGTATTTCACTACCGAGAGCGTCGTATACTTTGCAAATCCATGATCTCGCTTGCGGATCGAAATTCAAGACAAGACCCAGTACTGCTCAAGTGGGTAGGTAGTAGTTAGTCAGAATCATCGATCCCATAACCAAGGTCATAGCAGACAACGCTCAACTTGTGCCGTAGAAGCCTTTGGCGTAGCACTATATCTGAGTAGCCAGGACACGGAACTTGGCATCAAGGTCGATATATACAAAGCTAATCGAGTGCTTTGATGTTAGAGTTAGAGTGTTGAACCAACCGTATGGACATAGTGCGGTCTTAGCTTCGCCTTGCCATGTCTGGCCTGGTCTGCGTCTTGTCTTGCTTGAAGCGAGCAAGGTACAGGGTGGCAGCTTTTGAAGCAATATGAACATGTTGGAGTGGGTAAGAATTTGTTACAGAAACTGTCAACGATGTGCCGGATAGGAATATCCCCGAATGCGTACGTATTCTTCAAGCTGCGAGTTTTGGCTTTGCGAATATTCGTTGACTGACGAGACTTGTCGAGGAATACACAGTGCTTGAGAAACAGTAGCTTTTGAGTGTAAATTTTATCTATGTAAAGCCTTGTGCGTAAAATCCCGATACGCCTCGTACAGCCGAAGTAACTCGATGAAAAGGATATAATGGTGTTTTGGTGTTTTGGTATTGTATAGGTATCTCAGCTCGTGGTTGGTACAAAGCTGGCATTATTAAACAAAGTGCTGACACTTGAGCATCGCCTACCCGACAAAGAAACCAGATCGTGGCTTTGCAGCGCTCCGATTCCTCTTCAAGAGGTCGTTCATGTGGTTCTTTGTTTGACGCTTCGTCTTAGGCACCATCCTCTCGTCTGTCTTCTGGGCCACGCGGAACGCGGTCGAGCCAACACGCTCATCCTTCGGTCCCCTGCTTTGACGGGCGAGCTCCTTTTCCACGGTGGCAACGCGACGTTTCCTGGGACGCTCCTCCTGTTGGTCGTCGTCGTCGGCCTCATCCTCACTTGAGGAGTCTGTTAGGAACTCAGCTGGTAGCAGGTTGGGGGCCTTTTGTGTTCTGCTGCGCTGAATGAGGGACTGGGCAGCCTCATCCTCATCAGCTGAACCCTCTTTCTCTGCAGCCTCCTTCTCGGCCTTCTCCTTTTCTTGCTCCTCTAGCTTCTTTCGCTCTTCAGCTTGCTGCTTGAATCGATCATCCCTCTCCCGGCGCTTGCGCTTCTCGGCAGCGGCTTGTCTGTGAATATGTCAATGACGGTTCGGATGATACATTATATGGAGAGAGGTCAGACTAACTCTTGGGCTGCTTTCTGGGCTGCTTGTTTGGACTTTTTAATCTCAGAGGCTACCTTGGAAGTCGACACTGCCTCTGGCGCTTCATCGTCGCTGTCTTCATCACTCTCCTCCTCTTCCTTCTTGGGTGCTGGCGCAACAGACTTTGATAGAGCGACCGGTACGTTCATATCATCATCATCTCCGAAAACGACCTTTGTGGCCTTGGGTTGCTCTGGGGACATGTCGCTGGATTCGCCGTCCTTGGCTCTGACAGGTAGCTTGCGCTTCTTGTCTGATGTGATTGTCTGAGCGGGGGCCTCTTCTGGCACTTGCTTCTTCTCGGCCTTTCTCTTGCGTGTCAAAGGTGCCATTATTGTTGAGTATTGCACTTGACAAAAAGCTTTAGGTGAAAGTTTTGAGACGAGTAAAAAAGAATGGTGATAGGTTTTGGTGGTCGCAAAGCTAAGAGTATCATAGACCGGTGTATTCGTCTCACAATTGGTAGACGGAAATTAACAGTTTGAGCTGTGATTGAATGTTGAAGATTGTTGATGAAGCTCTCTTTGAAGTGTCGCTATGAAAATTTCAGACTGAGAATTGCACCCCTAAAGTTTGGGTGATGTGATTGGCGTAGAGCCTCAGATAGGTCCCCACAATCGATCAGTGGACCCATCAGCCATCTCGAGCTTCTATCGACCATGAGAGAGAGACTGACTTGGCAGAAATCTCTCTCGATAGTACTCATCAAGACAAGCATTTCTCCTCATTTGTTATTATAATAAATATATGAGCTCACCATGTCAGTCGCGTCTCACCATATAAATACTGGTGTTATGCGCCAATTGTTGCGCGCCAGTTCGTCAACACCAGCCAGAACTGTCACTACTTCTATACATACCATGAGCAACTCAACAACAACAACAATCAACTCCAACTGGCAGCAACATCGATCATATGCTGTTCCAAAAGGACCAAGAGCTCCGCTACGAAAACCTCCACGAGCACCAAAACTCGCCCCTTCCCAATCCCAATCCCAACCCCAGTCCCAGCCAAACATCTCTCTTGATGAGATAGCAAGGATTAACCAAATACTCACGCCCGACGTCTTCGAGAAAGGCATCCAACGATGCAATGGAATAATAATTGACACGCTCGCTCCAGAAGATTACTACAAGCACGCAATGAATTATCTCGAAGCTATTCTCAAAGGGGAAGATCCCGGTCGTGCGAACCTCGCTGGTAAGTTGGGTCATGGAGTTTGAAGCAAACTAATGGAACTAACACATTACTGCTAGCCATTGGCATCTCACCAGAAACAGCTCATGATATAGGGTGTCTAGTATACGGTGACAGCTCACGAGACATCGAGAACCTTGGACGCTCGCTCTTTGCATCTGCCTCAGCGACAAACTACAACCCTTCCACCATCACCTTGGCAAGATTTTTGTTTCGTACAGATTACTGGGGTTTTGTGCCGCAATTCAAGCATGTTGAGAACCGTTTCATGAAGCTCGTGTACCAAGGGAAAGACTGCAACGCCCTCGCCGTGTACGGAGAGAATCTTTGCATGTCTCGCAAATACGCTGCGGCTGTGCCCATACTGAACCAAGCCATCAGCGTCGACGACGGCATCTTTGAGTGGAAGGACATGTGCATGCTGTGTCTAGCCAAGTCGTATGCACGACTCGGAAAGGTCAAAGCGGCAGAGGATGTGCTTGAGGATCTTGGGGATCCAGATGCTTGGGTTGAGCTTGGTCCCTTACTTGATAAAGGGGGGTTCGAGGATAAGCGGCAGTGGCTGCTCAGAGAAGGGTTTCGTGGAAGGATGGGAGCGTATCGGGAATTGGCTGAGATTGACTTTGAAAAGGCTTCCAAGGAGACGGGCAAGACAGAGAAGCGTGAGCATAATCTCTGGGCGATGGAGTGGTCGAGGTTAGCAGACCCCAAGGCCGAGTACTAGCGATAGGAAATGGATTCACAGTGTACAACACACCAAACAGGGCTATATTATTAAAAATATGCACATGATGCATCTAGAGAGGGAGGCTATACTTTCTTCTTCTTGGGTACCTTCTCCGTGCTATGTCGCCTCGCACCCCGCTTACCCTTCATTGCATCATCTTCCTTCTTGACAGATGCTATACCCTCCCCTTCCTCTTTAGCCTCATTATCAGATTTCCCTCCTCCATCATCTGCATAATCGGCATGCTCTCCGTAGTCACTCTCAACATCTCCCTGCACTTCTCCGCGATCTGTAGGGAACAACTTACGCCACGTCCCATCGAGTGCTTGGCCGTCATTCCCGTGAAGTCCGACCTGGTATGCAGTCTTCATAGAAGAAATACACACGTCGCGTCTTTTCGCAAAATCAAACATTGGCTTGGGGTATGTCCCCTCCTCGACATTGTTCAGACCATCTCCCTTGATGCGAATACCTGCCTTCTTTTGATCTGGCAGAGGGGCTTTCCAGGGCTCGTAGATGTACTTGGCGTCCATGTCCCTTAATTCGGGCACGTATCGACGGATGAAGTCTCCTTTCTTGTCCCACTTCTGTCCAAAAGCCACTGGGCTGTAACAGCGAAAGTACTGCGAGAAGAAGGCTGAGCAGGATAGCCACTGCCAATTGCCTGCATTGCACGCAGGCTCATGATCTATAAGCCATTCCTCAAAGACTTCACAGCCTCGTTCCCAATCGATATAGCATCCCCCTCGAGTGAGAAAGCAGGCTACGGCGTGACGTCCGAGGTGATGAATCCACCCCTCATCCTTCAGCTGCCGCATCAGAGCGTCGATCCAGGGAAATCCGGTCATACCAACCCTCCATCTTTGGAACCATATCTCTGCCTCTTCCGAATCCACGTGGTGCTCTCCAGTCACAAGACCCGTCTCGGGATCCCTTTTCGAGGGAAGATGCCAAGGAATGAAACGACAGTACGGATTGTTGGCTGTCTGTGAAAAGACATATCCGAGTGCGGCCTGAGCGGCAAAGTACATGTCTCTGAAGAGCAACTGACCGATCAGACTCTCTGGGGGTGAAGAAGCACCCTTGTATGAATCCACGACGTCTTTTACGCGCCAGTAGAACTCTCGCACAGAGAGTGAACCAAAGTGTAGGTACGGTGATAGCAGAGTTGTCGCCTGTGGCTCAAATTGAGCTGGGTTTGTCTTGGGTTTTTGGAAAGTAGCCGTGTATTTCTTATCTTTAATGAGTTCGTCGAGTGCCTTAAGCGCAAGCGTTTCTCCTCCGCGATGAGGAGTGGTTGCAGGTGGAAAGCCAAGTTCCTCCATTGTTTCGATAGCAAAGTCGCCTTTTGGTCCAGCTATATTGGTGTATGCTTTGTCTCCTTCGGTCCTAAACTCTGAGTTGAAATCCGGTTTGGTATCCGGCTCATCTTGATCGAAGTTGACAGGCATATCTCCAGGGTCTGGGAGATGTTTGGGGGCAGGTATCGGTTTTTTGACCTGGCCAAGCTTACTCCCTGCGGCCTGAAGTTGGGTTATAGACATTGTTGGCTTCCCACCGTGCTTCTCTACTATTTGATCGCTATCCCATAGTGTCCTGCCAGAACGGATAATGACTTCGACGCCGGCATCTTTGGCAGCTTGTGTCACGACGCTGTCGCGTTCACGGGCATAGCTATCGGTGTCCTTCTCAAAGACAATGTGGGTGACTTTCCAAGCCTTGAAGAGCTTTGGGAACAGAGTTTGTGGTGCTTCTCTGAGAACAAAAAGTTTGGAGTTAGGGTTGACTTTTGTGATGGATTTGGAGAGATCATTTTGACAGTCGAGTCTGTATAGTCCGTCAGTATGGTTGATTATGAATTGTACCAAATGTAATACTGAAAGACTCACAAAAACTGCCATCTATTGAGACCTCCCCTTGCGCGATAGACGTAGTGAGGATCCCATGTAAAAATAGGCCAAAGTACAGCCGGGTCAAGGTCTAGAGCTGCTTTGAGAGCAGGTGAATCGTGAAGTCGTAGATCGGTACGAAACCAGTAAATTACACGAGGTTTTGCCATTTTTGGATAATTGATGTAATACTGTCGTAATGGGAGAATGAGTTGATTTGGAGATTTTATTATTATCGCTTTTCATCATTGAAGCCAAAAGCTGAACAAAGTCATGATGTCAACACTTTGCTAACGGTCACCCCAGCCACCAGATCTAAAGTGGTTCAAGATAAACAAACGATAACAACAGACAACTTGACTATATTTTTATAGGGCCAAAATCCAACCTTTACTCTTCGTATATAAGATCGCAGTCTCGGAAATTTATCTCCAAATACCTAAACAGTCTTTTCCTACGCCCTGCCATTGGAACGAGATTAGAAGTCTAGCTACCCTATACTCCGACTACAGACCTCGAATAGTTCATCTCTTAGACTCAACACAATACCGAGACATGGATCAGGTCTAGCACCAAGATGGTTCACCTCAACTGCGACCAAGTTCACATAGTCTCAGCAATAGTTCGTGAACTAGACCGGATAATTCAACTGGGACATGCAGTTCTAGTTGGTTCATATGCCGCAGCGGCAGGCATACATTTGCTGAAGAAGGATTTACTTAGCAAGCAAGGGACATTGTCAAGGGAGTCGTCATGACAGCGTTTGTTTTTGTTGTGCAACTCGGGGATTTGGTAAACACAGTGATATCTTTTCGTCTCTGTGCTCCGTAGTACCCGAAACATTTGTCAGAGTTGGTCCTCTGGATCTGAACAAAAGGATGAACCCTGTTCCCGTCACTTGTGAATACTCTGCTAGTTGTTTGTTTATCTACTTTAGTCCATGTGGTCAAGGATCGTTTACTGGCTGCCGTCAACGGCCAGTCTACCGGAGATGATGTTGGTAGTGTCAAAGCTTATACCACGTTACTTGTCTACTGTGGTCAACTTGTAGCATGTCACTCGATGATGAGGAAAAGGTTCGAATGGCTGATAGATGGAGTTTTTCTTGTCTGTAATTTCCCAGGTCGATTCGATTGCGTGAGCGTACCGGCAGTGGGGTAACCGATCCATGAAATTACTCCGTCCATCTCAACACCCATGAACCACGACATGGATGGGTCAAGTCAAATCTTGATATGAAAATTTGAGAAGCGGATCGTGGAGTGTGCATATGTTAGTCTCAGACCTGCAGTAGATAGACCAAGTAAATGCGGCTCAAATCATGGTACTGCTGAGTTTTCAGACAATCCCATCAACTATTGGTAGTCAGACATCCAAGCCACGCACAAGCGAGATGACCTCGTGGAGGCTGAATGTCATCATCATCAGGCTAAACAAGCTCCCCCGCATATTGGATCAAGATCCAACCAAATTGCAAGCCAAGACCTAAGCTGCAAGGAAAAGTAACAAAATAAACACCCAGAAGAAGCTATAAGTAAACAAACAAGTAAACACGAGTTTGCCAAAAGTCCTTTCCGGTCTGGATCACCCAAGTTAAGTTACTCAACAAGCGTCGATTGGGGACCGACAGCGGGAGATTGACGCCGGCTTAATTTCCAAAGAGAAAATAAATGGTCAATAACGCCGAATAAAAGTCTGCTCTGTTCTTACGGGCGCTTGAGCTTGATAAGTCTCAAAAGTTTCGCGACAGATGAGATACAGTTTGGCAGCCATTAGTTTGAACTATATCTTGCATTGGCCTCGTGGTTAAAGTTTATTATTTCTCAGGCGTTTGGACCATCTCGTAAGATTCAATAGTCTTATCCAGACGAAGATCTATTTTTATATTAAATTTGATAGTGATTATATGAGGTCGCTACTCTTATTCAAGATTGGTAGCATAATATCGTCAACCATGTTCAAATAAAGCTAATCAGCTGGAAATAAAAGAGGATCTCGGACATAGCAATAAAGATCGTCTGGACCTGGTCGTCCATTGAGTTTATTATTGGATGTGATTAAACGAACCATATTTCTGGATCTATAACAGATCGGGTTCCTGCAGATCATGGACCAGGAAGACAAGAAACCTCTATCGATTACTTCTAAGGCGAGCAGCATAAATCTAGATAATGAAGGTGAACTATACTTGGTCAATAATGACGTTGCCAGCCACATCCCATTGTCGGCCTCGGGATCGTGAGAGACGCATTGGCATGTCGGTGGTCCAAGTACTGAAGCGCCGATGATAGTGCTGATTGATAGACAAGTGAAGAAGGTTGCGGCCTGCAATACGAGATTGGGGTAATACTAAAGAATATGCTTCGTTAGGTAAAAAATAGAAATCCAACGATGTGCCATGATGCGATAAGTAGAGTCAGTGAGACCAAAGTATATCGAATTCCACAACATGAGTTGGTTGTACAAGTTCTCGGTTACGTATGCCCTTTTCAAATGTCCGAGACTGACGGTTATTTGATAGGTTTAGGACTCCAAAGCATTAAGTGCGGATCGTATTGATTTCAATGTCTATCTAATGGATGGTGGTGATGACTTTTCATTGACTGATAATACTCTTGACAAGACGAATGTAGAAGATGCATCAAAAGGTGCTGACAAAGATGCATACAGACGGGAGTTCAAATGAGACTATTATCTAATGGAAATCACAGAGAATAATAAATGGAAGCAGTGGATCAGTGGATAGAATGGACCTAATGCAAAGCCCAAGGCATTCATTCAGTGATCGACAACCAGTAATATGGTGCTCAACTCACGGACCTACAGGGGGTGGTCTCCTACGAGCCGCCCTGTAATGGTAACCTATATGAACCTAAACATGGGGATTGACTTTTTGATACTGCAACCAACCGACTCATGTATACGATGATATCAATCTATACTAAACCTTCATCAGTCTACTGCAAAAGAAAGAAAACAAAAAAGAGACAGAAACGATTCATGAGTGACTAAACATTGTCTCCAATTCACTTCAATTCACTCTGGACTCAACCACGCTCCCGGAAATACCGCGACAAGGGTAACCCTGTTTCAAGACATTCGCTCCTGTTTCGAGTGCACGTTTGTCACTTGTAAATTGGTTCTTTTTGACCGAAAGGACATGTCATAGCAAAAGGATTCGGTTATCCCGCTTGATGAGAAAGAAAGAAAGAAGAATTTTTTTTATAAAAAAAAATTGGGTTTAGCTTGCGATGGTGTTTTGTCAAAAAGTAAAAATAGGTCTCAGGCTGAGGATACTCCCGTTGAAAGCACGTACATACACACAACAACCGTGTCACGTACCTAGGTACTAGGTAGCCCGCACAGTCAGTATTACACATGGCTTATGGAAACATCGACCGCCGAAATCATGTCTCTCGTGATCGATCTATCTGTTGACCAAAACCTTGATTTCGACAGTAAACAAACTCGATAGGGTAACATGGCTTCTATACATATTCAGGTGATTAAGAACATGGGGGCATTAGCCAAGTCTTGGAAGTACAACACACCCAAAATCAACTGAACTCTAGTTAGACACTTGACTAGTTATCTATCACAAGTTAATGGATCGATTTTTAGCCAGTCTAGATGTCTCAAAATGTTCAAGAGAGGGGTTCAAACAATGACGGAGGCGGCAAAGAAAAAAAAGAGTCTGGAGACAAAGACTGAGACGGACGCAAAGACCACATTGACCCCAGAGTAGAGTGTCGTCCCCTTTATTTTCAGGGTCTGCATCTATCAGAGACAAAGGCTGGGGATCATCAGAAGCAAGGGGATGGTAATTTATTGTCTAGGAGGTTTAACGTGTCTCATGAGCGGTCCACGGTTGCGAGATGGCAACGAGACCAATTATTAAAAGTACCGCACTAATAAAAAAAGAAAACAAAAAAGAGACACAGGCGAAAAGAAAAGCCCAGATCACAGGGTGTTTTGAGCGTCGAAACGAGCCCTGATGCAGGTGTCTTGGAATTGCTTTCCCTCTTCCATACCTCTCCAGCGATGTTTTCTTCTGTTGCTGACGTTGGAGGATTACATTGCGTGTATCAGCCTCGAACTAATATTGACAAACAAGTACTCTGTATTACCAGTCGTATTCTCTCTCTTTTTCCAAAATAGACTTTTCGTTTCAAGGCGAGGCTTGCCTTGCCTTGCTATGGTTGCTCTGCCACGTTTTGTGTCTGCCTTGTTGGAAATGAGAGAAAGGAAGAGAAAAAGGACGGAATTTTACTAGTATAGGAATAATCAGGAGCCCGGGGAAGAGAAAGGTGAAACCAACAACAAGCATCTGATGGCTGTGCTTACCCGAGCTGCGGATACCATATTATTCAGCGGAAAGGCTGGCAGGATGCGAAGCCTTTGCTTTTATTCCTTCAATTATTACTTGTTCCACTCGAAACGAAGTGAGTAGCAATTCGGGCAAATCAGCCAATCTCAGTCCCAGTGCATACTGCAGTTAATATTATGTGTGGCTGTATGATTCTACATACTACGTATAATACATAATAACTGAGCAGGTGAGTGACATATACTGTATGTACTCTGTACCCGGAGATCCCTTCTCCCTGTATGGGCAATTTACGCTGGAAAGCATAGCCCTGTGACATTTTACTCGATGCTACAGGGGCATTTCTCGATGATCAAGAGATCTCCCCATCGTGACGATAACCTCTAAATGCCAAGTTGTTATCCGGAGAGCAACAGTTGCTATTTATGAGCTTTGACAGTGCCAATGTAACCCAGTCTCATTTTATCACGAAAAATAAAAAATCTCATTGTTGGCATTAGATCGATCAAATCTGGTCTAGTTATTATAATGCAACGCAACGCAAGCCAGGCCAGGCTAGAGTCAGGTACCCGTGGGACTGGTTTTGGCTTTAAACCAATAGAAGCAGAGAGAAGAGAGGATTTTCATGACTTGCCCTGACTGAATTGCCCTCTATTTACGTGGAGCAGTGGGGAAATATGACATGATTCTCTCTCACGTCAACCTCACAAGCTATACCGCCACGATACTCCCTAACTAGCTAGTGTATCCATTTGCCAACGATGGATGCTTGTAGGGCTTTTGAGGGTCGAGGGCTTGATTTTTTCTTCCTCTCTCTTCTGGGACTAGAGCATCATTTCCCTTTTGGGACTTTGAGTTTGGATGGCCCTTTGACGGGTTGACCGTTGAACTTTGGAGGCGGAAGTTTGAAGCAAGAAACGAGATACAACAGCCAATCGATCTATTTTGGTACTGTAAGTAAAGTTTGATTGTTTGCACTCTCTTTTCCCAATGACCAAGCATCATGAATGAAAAACAGAAACATCAATTGATCGAGGTTCATCCAGACATTCAAAACTAAAACAAATCAAACTAAACCCAACTCAACCTTCACAATTCACATCTACCATCACAAAAGCCGTTTGGTTGTCATGATCTACGCACCTACTACCTACACTTACCAACTCTGCTATTCAACAGGATAGGCTCGGGAGATAATTAAGAGAAAGAAGCCAATGGAAAAACGGCTTGCAAGGTCAACCCAGCTATCATCATGACTTGCATGAGAGGAAATCAGCCAGCTTTCAGCTACTCACCCGACATGTGCATGGTTCACACCCTCACTCTCACCACCACATCAACTCTTCGGAAATCGAGGAAGGGGGAATGTCAAGGGGAATCCCTGTAAACCGTTTCCCCTCCTCCTCCTCCTCCCGAGCCTTGCAGTCAGTCAGAGTGTGAGCGCTCGTGCCAACCGTCTGAGAGAGCCAGAGTCAGAGAGTTGACTGGGGGCCTTGACCTTGTTCATCACACCCCTGCTTAGTCCCGGACCTATTTTGCCAACGACACGCAATGCGTGCACAGCATAGTAATTCAGGAACACCACAGACCACTTACTCACTGACATTTACTAGTCAACCGTTGCTTTTTTCTTCCGCTTCCTGTTCCTGTTGCTTGGGCTTGGGCTTAGGCTTAGGCTTACTCTGAATATTCAACCCCATCCACTCCCACACACAGACCAGACACCCCAAGTTAAACGTCCGCCCGCACCCACAAGTTGGTCTTGAATATTACGGCTCTTTTACTTATTCCTGGCCTCTGCTCTTCTCTCCCCTTCCCTTCCCTCTCTCTAGGTCTTTCTCTCCTACACACACACTCCCTATAGACAACACTCATTTCTATATCATCCCCATCCCTGAGTTATACTGAAAGCTTCGTGACTGCTGCTTCAGTTTTCCTCTCTGATTCGGTTCAACTGCTCAACCTGAAACCAACAGCCTTTGTCCCTCCCAGAGTACTACGCTCTTTTTTTATCCGGGGCTCCGATTTTATATCAACTTACACTCTCTATACCGCCTTCGGCAATTCAGTTCTTTGTCTGGGCTTCAGGTCGTCGACTTATACACCGCCAGCCACAAACTTATTTTTGTCAATAACAAAAGTAGTGTTTTGGCAATTGGACTGTCCGATTACATACGACTGACTATACGCTGGGACATTCGCTCGTTTTCTCAACCCAGCTTTACATAACGACTATCAATCAGCTCAGATCCATTGTCGACTTTCACTTCCATTGCCAATCAGGATCGACAAAGCCTACTCAGGGCCAGATTATGCGGTGCTATCCGACAGCATTACAATCATTACAGAATATCAACAAGAATAACGACTGCTCTGGCTCCGACTTGCAAACACCAACGAACTGTTAGTTCGAGGCTAGCCTCCTACCAGCCATCGTACTGGTGCTCTGCAAGACAACTACCTAAACAGACTCTTGTTTTCAAACAATTGACACAATGCGACGCACTTTATCACTTTCGCTGGGCGCTCTGGCCCTGTTGGCAACAGCGGCTGTGATGGCCGTTCTCATCATTCTCACAGTCCACATCCCCAAGGAATCAAGTGGTCGAACGCTTTCACAAGTGTCCGTCGCTCTCGAGGCTGTAACCCTTGTCATCATCGGGTGGTTCCTCTCTACATACCCTTCGACCTCGTTCCGCCGCTGGTCAACAAGATGCCTCGGTGTTGATTTTGGTGCTGCCGTTCTCACTATTCTCTTTGCTACTGTTTCAACAGTAGCCACACTCATTCAATTTAGTAAATCAACTCTCGAGAAGGAGGATGATCTTCTCAACGCCAGCAAGAATACCCTTCTCATCGGCTTGTCAGTTGCTCTCGGACTCGGCTTCATGTTCCAGGCTGGTTTCCTGTCTGTTCACTTCTTCCTCACCCGACGAAGTGACCAGCATGCTTTCTCTCTACACAGCCTCGAGCAAGGTCGAGGTCTTCCCTCGTACCGATCCAAGTCATCTCTCAAGACGCTGCGCTACAGCCATACCGCTGACCCATCGACTCACAAGAGGAATTCGATGGATTTCCACACGCCTGCTTCCTCCATCCGTGGGCGTTCCAGGTCCGGCACCACCACTTCCATCAAGGCTCAACTGTCCAACGCTATCCGATCTGCCACCGTCAGGAGCCACGTCTCCTCCAGCGAGTTCCGCCGACCCATTACTGCTGATTCCGTCGCGGACCAGTCCAGTGAGGATGCTTTCGATACCTGGGACACTTCTTCCGTCGATGCCCATGCTCGCGAAGTCGTTATGGAAGCGACAACCCCCCCTCCAAAGACCCAAGGCCATTTCCTCGAGACAATTCCCGGTAGTCCTTCACCAAGCAGGACATCAACCTCCAACACCCTAGAAATGCCTCTTGAGCCCCCAAGAATTCGCAGAAGAAGCCGCAGCTACAGCCCGGTGTCTATTCGTCGAGAGCAACTGGCCGACCTTCCCGAGCCAGCGCTGGGTGAATCTAACATTCACCCTCTGTTCCGATCCGACTCGCTCACACCTCCCATGGCCACACCTGGAACTGTTGTCGTGGCCTCTCCCAACGCTGGTCAGGTCATCACACACCGCCAGAGTGTGCGCTCCCTGCGCTCTACTTCCGTGTCCGTGCACCCGAGTCCTCTTGGCAGAGAGGAGCGGGAGAGCATTGCAGAGGAAAGAGAAGAAGAGGAAACAGATTCAATGTCGTCGGCTGGGCGACCCCTCACACCTCCCATCCCTACATGGGTGATGGGCGCCGGCTCTCGATCAAGTTGGTCAGATTATAACAACCGCAAGTCCAAGATGGACAATGAAAGCACACATGAAACAACAACCAATAACGTTTAACGATTTAAAAAAGGAAAAAAGAGAGAACTTAGATGGGAGGAATCACGGGAACGAACATAGCGGGCGACTATGACATGGACAACGCACTCCATTTTCTTATTGTTAATTTTTTTGCTACCAGTAGACGGAGTCTTACTGTATAGATACGAGCGGATGATGAAGGATGGGTGGGATTGTCTTCACAACAACATGTATACCAAAAAGGGATCATAGCGAGGCGCTTTTATAACGATTGACTTTAAGAAGGAATCCTCGGTGCTTGAGGCGCGAGGATGGACGATAGAGATGAATTGCTAATTTAAGTAGAAAAGAATTAACTGAAAGATGAAAGAATCAATACAAAACAAATCTAAAATAAGATATCACAAGAGTTTGTCCATGAGTGAAGTGTGATTGTGTCTTTTACCTTTAATGATTCAAGAGCCCCAGCTCACTTGTTCACACACAAAAAAGGACCAATATTCACTCTACCTTAGTACAATGATAAGGTACCTACCTACCTATCTACGTACGTCATGGTGTTGATGAACCTCTTATCATCCCTGTACTACTTCACATTCCTAGAGAGATTGTCTTTACATGGCAAGACATTCACAATAAGGAAGAATAAATCTATTTATATACCTCAAAATCCAAAACCGCAAAGTGAGCCTATCAATTAAACTTAGTAGTGACGATTATGATTCTCAGGCAGAAAGACAGTACGCGCGCCTCCAGCTTCTACCTGGTCATTTGGAAGCCTGGAGTGGCTGACAAACTAACGCTAAACCTCTTCAGGTGAAAGCATACTTGAGCAACCTTCTTCAACTCACAGGGTCATGCTCCACCGTTTCCTTCAGCGACCACTCACACTCACTAGACGCCTGGACTTGCAACGTCAACGCAGGTTGTTGCTCTACCTCTACTCTACTCTAAGCTTTCATCTCTTCTACACTGAACGCAGACTTTGAAAGACTTAATAACTTTCACTCTTCTTTCTCTCCCGACTCCCAAATTTCTCCTTCTTCGACACAGCGCCGCAACATCATCTTGGCTCAAGCCTGCACCGAAGCGAGACGAATCCATCCATCCGCCTAAACCCAGGTCGCCGTTCGCCTCCCACCTCCCCACCTTACACAACAACGGCAGACTCTTCGCCCATCATGAAGGTCACTTTCAAAGTACGTCACGGATGACTGCAGCGTCGCTGTTGGCCCAATCTCTTCATTGCCAGCCCGTCGCTTTTATCGTCCGATTTACGGTAACTAACCGAGTCTCGCAGGACCTCAAGCAGCAAAAGTTTACGCTCGATGTCGAGCCCTCAGAGCTGGTAGGTCTGCCCCGCGTTGACGACTTCACCTGTCGGCGCAAAACGTTCACCCAGCTAATCCAGTATAGATCTCCGCTGTCAAGGAGAAGATTTCCGCCGAGAAGGGATGGGAACCTCAGCTGCAGAAGCTTATCTACTCTGGTATTTGCTACAACTTCTTGCATCCCGACCCACAGCTCGCTGACGTTAGTTCCAAGGCAAAATTCTCAAGGACGATGAAACTGTCGGATCCTACAATATCGAGGAGAAGGGCTTCGTGGTCTGCATGGTGAACAAGGTTTGCAACGCCATTGCTTGTGACAGGATTTCCTCCACTGACATTTCGTGATAGCCCAAGCCCAAGCCTGCCGAATCCAGCGCCGCTCCTCCTGCTACACCCGCCGCTCCTCCTACCCGCACTCCCGCTGCCCCAGCTGCTCCCGCGCAGTCCGCATCGCAGCAGGCTGCCGTGCCCGCAACACCCACTCCTCAGCGTTCTGCTGATGCCGGATCCGAAGAGCCTTCGGGCCTGGCTATGGGATCTCAGCGTACCGAGGCGATTGCGAATATGGAGGCCATGGGTTTCGAGAGAAGTCAGATCGAGGCGGCCATGCGCGCTGCGTTCAACAACCCCGACCGCGCTGTCGAGTACCTACTTACTGTTTGTTCAATGTTTCCTCATTATCACGAGTTGTGATGACTTACAATGAATACAGGGCATTCCCGACAACATCCGACAAGAACAGCAAGAACGCGAGGCTGCTCCCGCAGCTCCTGCTTCTCAACCATCTCAGCCCGCTGCCACCGCTCCCCAAGGTGGCGAGGAGGGTGGTGTAAACCTGTTCGATCTTGCTGCTCAGCATGGAGGCTCCGGCGCTCGAGGAGGAAGCGGTGGTAACGAAGCGGCTGCAGCGGCCGCCGCAGCAGCTGCCGGCCAGGGCGGTGATCTAGGCAACCTCGACTTTCTGCGACACAACGCCCAGTTCCAGCAACTCCGCCAGATTGTTCAGCAACAACCGCAAATGCTTGAGCCCATCCTTCAGCAGCTTGGTGCCGGTAACCCTCAACTGGCAGAGTTGATCGCCTCAAATCCCGACCAATTCCTCCAGCTTCTCGGTGAATATGCCGACGACGATGTCCCTTTGCCGCCTGGAGCCCAGGCTATTTCAGTTACTGAGGAGGAGCGTGATGCTATTGAGAGAGTAAGATATTCCGATCCGAGCAAGTTCTTCATGATTCTAACAGTTCAGCTTTGCCGTCTTGGGTTCGACAGAGACGCCGCCATCCAGGCCTACTTTGCCTGTGATAAGAACGAAGAACTCGCTGCCAACTTTCTCTTCGACCAACCGGAGGACGACGAGCCTGGTCCTAACAACTAGGTGGGTTAGGGCTAAATATCAAATATGTGATTTGCGATTATCAGTGGAGGAAACACAACAAAACTAGGCATTCCCAAAATAATATGGGTAGTCATAAGGCGTTGGGCCCATAATCACCATGGCGACGTCCTGGTGAGAGTTGCGACGCTCTCATGAGATGCGCTGACGTAGAGCGTGGGAATTCTGCTTGGCATCTATATGTGCAAACGCAGGGCAACACAGATAGCTGATGAAATTGACGAAATTTAAAACCTGTTGGTTGCCGAGGACTTGATCCAAAAACCTCGCCTTGTACTGGAAGTGCTGGAAGTCTACAGATACATGATATCAGCTTAGACTCTGGGAATATCCTGGCCTGAGCTGTGCTGCAGAGATACTACGTATGGTAAAAGAATCACCTGTCTCTTTTTCAGTTCCATCTGTACCAGTTTGACCAACTTCGATAGTGAATTCTGCCTAACCTATGAGCAATGAATATTCAGTAGAGACTGCTCTCCAATCCGATCCTATATAACCGTTGATTTCCATAAGCAAACACCAAAAAACCCTGTGGGTATCATGCCTATTCCCTTTGCGCCGCCTGAAAACCCTTTCCCCCTTATTTTGGACTTGACCTGTCTTGGTCTGGTATATGACTTGACTCTTTCCGTTATTCCTCCTGAACGATGGGTTCGCCGTTGAGTCCGTAGATGACCGTTTGCTTCTTCTTTCTCTTCTTTTTCTTTGCGTCGCCGTCCTCATCATCCTTGAACAGCTCCTCGCGCTTCTTGCGCATAGCCTCGGCCTGCTCATCGGCACGGCGCTTCTCCTCTGCCTCATACTCTTCCTGGATCTTGCGCTGTTCAGCTTCGATGGCTTCCACTGGCTCGAATTCGCTCCCGGTGAAAGCCTTGTACTCGTCAATGTTCATCTTGACCGTCTTCTCGCCGATGAGGGCAGCGTTTATCCGCCTAGGACAGTGGCGCTCCTCGCGGTTAAACTTGAGCTTCACGTTGCGGCGCTGCTTGCCAGGGAACATCTTGGAAATCATCTCAAAGTCTGTACCAAACATGCACAAACCGCGGTAGAAGAGCTCCGTCTCGTCTTCGGTCCAAATGTTGGGCCCCTTGAGTTTGGAAGTGTTCATGAACGAGTTGCTGGTGATGAGGCGAGTGAAGTCGTTTTCTTCGACAGTTTCCATGTCTCCGGCGGCTGCAGCTGCTCGAGCATGTCGATCAACGGACAGCGAGCTTTGGTCAATCACGATCTGTCCATCCACGATGCGGAACTGTGGTCCTGAAGGAGCAGTTGGAGCAGGAGCTGATGGTGCCGGTGAGGCAGCCGGACTTCCACTCTTTTCAACCTGGCCACCGGTCTCAGGTGTTGCTGAACTGTCACGGTCCCCATCGGTTCCAAGCTTGTTTTTCATCCTGGCCCGTCGCTCTCGTTCTCGTAATTCGTCGTGCCTGCTGAATTTCTTGCCAATGTGAAGATCCTTGGTTAGGTCGGCCATCTTGAGCTTCTGAAGATCCACCAACTGAGTCTCTGAGTCTTCTGGTGTCATGGATCGTGCCCGTCTGGTTTTAGGTGTGTTTGCGCCGCTCCCCGTTGCAGCTTTCCGTTTTCTTGGCTGTTTGGGTGTCGCGCCGTCCTCGACAGTTTTTCTCTGTCGCTTCTTGGGCCGGGCACCTTCTTCCGTGCCAGTTTCGTCTTGAGTTGCTTGGGAGGCCTGCTTCCTGACCCGTGGTTTTCGTGTCGGTTTTGTGGCCTTTTGCACTTCTTCTGAAGGCTTTGGTTGTGACTCATCCGGGCCGTCTGCTGGTAGGGAAGGCGTCGTTGAAGGTTCAGTCCCACTCGGTCCTTCCGAGTCGTCAGGAGTGGGTGTTTGGAGCACCGGAGAGGCGATAGCTTCTGTGTCACTCGACTGAGTATCATCTGGTTGTAAGGAGGCCTCTTCGCTGCCCGGCGACTGATCCTGTTCTTGTTCGCTTGACGGTTGTGTCTGGGCAGTCGCAGATTCTGGGGCCTTTGCAGTCGCAACCGGCGCAGCGGTCTCTTCTGTTCGAACAGCAGCATCCTGAGTTTCTGCTACATGCTGGGCTTCACCAGGCAACTTTTCCTGCGAGGTTTCCTGAGTTACAGCAACGTCATCGGGCTTCGCGGATTCTGGGTTTGTCGATGGCGGGGTAGGAGGCTGGCCATCATGTGTATGGGGATCTTGAGGTTTTGGCTCGGCAGGTGCGGTTACAGGCTCATTCGGTGACGAAGACTCGGAGGATTCTTGAGTAGTTGGCTGAGTTACAGACTCATCGGAGACCGGTGGAGGAACAGAAACAGGCGACGGTCTTGGTGGTTGTGAGGGCGTTGGTGCCGCGGGGCGTCGAGCAGCGGGGATCTTTGGTTTGAAGGCAGGTCCTCCTTTCTTTTTGAACATAGAACTCATGGCGAGAGCGTAGTATTATGCATGTATCGTATGCGACTTGTTATATGGTAACTGGGTTGACATTTCTGACTTGCGACTACCATGAGGTTACAAAGTTGAGATTAAAAATTATCTGCAGCGAGCGCACTGGGCGGGTCTGAGAATAAAATGCGGGCGGGTGAATGAAAAAGATAGCGGAGTATCCACTGGCGCCCAATGGGGCTAGACCGCCACTAAACCCTTTTGAGGTGGAGACCGCCGCGCTTCTTTGACTGCGACTCAACTTCGAAATTTCAACTCCTGGCCCGAGGGAACGTTCCATCATCACAACACTCTTTCCCCGCGCAACCGCTTGATGACCGTTCGCACGTCTCTGTTCGCGACGGGACTTGGCTTCAGAGCGTTCGCACGACCGACCCGTCGCTTTTCTTGGGCTTCGCGTCCAATTTTCTGCTCTGTACCACGCGACTTCTGATGCCTCTCACGACCACTTCTGCTTCGCCTCGTCCATCCACACTCGCAAAGATGGAGGATAGAAAGCGGCCTGCCATCAGCAGCGCTGATGAAATAGCTCCCCCAAGCAAGAGAGTCGCTGTCAACGGCTCCAAGGCCAAGGACGACCCCCTTGACATGAAGGAGGAAAGCTGGGTTGAGGTAAGTCACACGACAACTTCTTCTTCTTATTACGAGTGCTTGGGTGTCCGACCGCCCATTTCCTTCTTCACTCTGCTTCTTGTGCAGATTTCTCTCAGGCTTTTTGCCATTCTCATCGGGATGGTCCTGGACGGCAATGCTCACCAAGCCAGTGATGATGCTAGCCTGCTCCGTGCGACAGCAGTAGTCGGCTCCCAAGTGCATTACGAATGCATTTTTGAGAAACCACTCCGATCAACCCAAAAACATGACACAAATTGCTCGACGTATAAACGAACCTCGCTGACCCGATTATCAGGCCTATACAAAGGGCGCTATCTATCGTCAGATGCAAGAATACAGTCGCAAGGCCTCGACATACGAGTCACGCCTCGAAGAGCTTCATAAACGATCTGTTCATCATGATGACCACTTGAGGATAATTGATGCTTGGTGGCGACAGGTTGGCCTCACCTCGATCCCCACTATTCCCAACAAAGCTAAAACATCGGTATAGGTACTTGACGAGATGGAGCTTCTCTCAGAGTCGGACGTCACTTCGGAAACGCCCTCAGGTATGACACCTATTCCAGTCGCTGTGCGCCTACTAACTTGCTACCAGAACCCCCATATCTGAGTAGCGTCAGTTTTAAAGACCTCCACGACTTCCAGAAACATCTATCGGAAAAGGGCAAAGCGATCAAATCGAGAGCTGAAGCGCTTCTTGGACGCTTAGCTTCTTCACGAGGTAGCATTGAACCGGACGCTGCTAAGCTAGAGAATAAAGTTGCAGGCTTGCTGGCCGCCCAGAAGGAATACTTCTTCAAACTGGATCGACTGAAAACCGAGAAGGATCAACTTTCAGAACAGCTCAATGCTGCGACCTTGCGTTACTTCAAAGCAGAGAAGAAACTGGACCGTGCAAAGAGTTCCCAGGTCCAGAAGATGGAACAACAAGCATTCGCCAATGCCACTCGACCTTCTGCCTCTGGAGACGCTAACACCGATTCTGGCGAGACGAACGGGAACTCGGGCGAGCTACTGCTCAAGTATGAGGAGGCGACTGCAGCTGCTACTAAGCAAAAGGAGCAGCTAGATGTTATTCTGGCCGAGATCAAGACTTTGCAGGACGAAAATTCGACTCTCAAGGCGAAGAGAGATACCCTAACCGACGAAGATTTCATTCGAACCGATGTCTTTAAACAGTTCAAGAATCAGAACGAGGACCTTATCAAACGTATTAACACACTCGAGGCCACAAACAAGCAATTGCGAGAAGAGGCCGAGAAGTTGCAAGCGGAGCGATCGACATTCAAGACTCAGCTTGAGGCAGATGCAAATCAGGTGACCCAGGAGCTCGAGGCCGAAATCATGTCGAGGGATCAGGATCTTGCCCGAGTGCGTTCAGCCCGAGACGAGTTGCTGGCGGAGACTACGCAACACAAGGCGAGGTTGGACCAAGAGCGAGCATCGATTGAGCAGGTAAAGGCGCTAGCATCTGCCAAGGAGGACAGAATCACGGCACTCGAATCACAGCTCTCACGTCTCCAGCAGAGCGAGGACCAGCAGGCAGTCAGCCCGGATATTGAGGCTCTCACAGTAGAAGAGCTTCGCTTGAAGTACACAAAGCTGCAGCAGGATTTCGATTCGATCAACATGGAGTTGCCTGCCATTGAGAAGGCATACAAGAAGATGAAGGAACTCGCCCACAGGAAGGCAATGGACTTCAGCGCTACAGAGGAGCGCATGTCGATCTTGATTGCGGAAAAGAGCAAGGCCGACCAAAAATACTTCGCTGCCCGAAAGGATGCGGATACGCGAAACAACGAGATAAGATCATTGCGCCACCAGAACAGCAAGAGCTCAGAAATCATTGCTCAACTCAAGGACCTCGAATCACAAAACCGCACGCTTCTGGGCAATTTGGAGAAACAGTTGACCGATCTGAAGCAATCAAATGCTTCTCTGATGACAGAGAACAAGAAGATGGAAGCAACGAGTCTTGATGCTGTTCGCCGTACCGAGTCGCTCAACAAGCAAGTTGCTGATCTGTCGAACTTGGTCAAGTCCAAAGACGCTGCATCCGCTGTGGTTCGCGAGCGTAATGTTATGCAAGAAACTGAAGTTGAGAAGATGAAGGTGCGACTTGAGCATGCACAGAAGGATCGCGACACCTGGAAGAACAAGGCCTTGAGTAATTCTTCTGAGGAGGAAGAGATGCTTCGAGTAAGTGAACAAAGCAAGACAACTTGATGGTGCAATATTTGCTAACCTTTTAACTAGACATTCGCGCTATGTACTATTTGCCGCAACAATTTCAAGAACACTGCCCTGAAGACATGCGGCCACTTGTTCTGTAATCAATGTGTCGACGATCGCATCAGCAATCGCATGCGCAAATGTCCTACGTGTTCACGCGCCTTCGATAAGATGGACGTTATGCCCGTTCATCATTGAAAGCTTCAGAAGCACTACCGAAATTACTCAACTTGCCGCCTTTCTCCACGATATTTTCTGCGATACCTCTTTTTTCATTAATAGCTTCCGTCAAGTATTGCTCGCCCCTTTGATACCTTTTTTCAGGCATTAGAGGCCCCGTCACTTCTACTTTTTTCGGCAGATGGCGTTGGCCGCATGATCTGAATAGCCAATCTTGACGCTTTTCTTCTTCTCTGGGCTAGATGGCTGGTTGCTCTTGGAAAATCATCCGTGTACTTTTAACTTGCGCAGCAAGATATCCTATACAAAATCGTTGCACGCATGTATATGCTCTTTGTAAGCGAGGGGGATGGTTTGAGTGATGGCTGAGAAACGTTGTATGAAATAGCAGGATAATGGAAAGCGTCGATTATGCTATCAATGACAATTTCGTAATCAGATATCCTGTGCTGTTCGAGGATGATAATCTACCTTCGGCTGGTCGAGCCAAACCCAGTGCTCTCGTGACGGTTAGACTCGTTTGATGAGGATCCTGAGCGACCACCCCATCCTCCGCCTATTCCTGATCCTCCTCGTCCAAAACTACCATAGCCGTCGTTGTGGTTGTTGTACCGATTTTGGTTGCGATTGCCAGCCAGATATCCTGCGGCAGCTCCTCCAGCTGCACCGCTCCAGAAACCAGGCCTCCAGGAGTTGCTAGATTGAGAAAAGGGCTTTGTTCCGGGATATGGAGGGGGAGGATCGTCACCACCGGGACCCCAACCAGGACCCCATCCGCCAGTAGACCAGCCGTCACCACGACGCCGAGGTCGGTTAGGGTTACTGCCGGCTTCCTGTGCTCTGTAGCATGCCGAGTAGATAATCCAGCCGAGTACGCCAACGAAGATGATGGTGAAGAGCAGAGCGCCCCAGTCTGTACCGCCACGGCCATCACTGAACCAGCCTCCGTTGGCGATATTGGGGTAACGACGCTCACCCTTTCTTGTCAAGGCAACCCGGTACTCGACACCGCAGCTACCCTTGAGAACATAAGGATCATCAGGAGAGTTGTAGCCTTCGCAGATAACATCTGTGGTGGTGAGCTTGAGCTCCTCGGGAAGAGACGCAGTGCAGCTCCATTGAACATCCTCGTCGCCCCAACCCGCACCTTCGTTGGTGCAGCGCATCACATCCATGTCGTAGATTTCACAGAGGGCCTTCTTGGAGACGCAGCGCAGTTGGGGAATGGCGCCGATGCGGCGATGGTTCGTCATGGCGCCATTTCCGCGGAGAGTGAGAGATTGTACGTCGGATAGCTTTATAGCATCCTTTGGACGAGCGGCCAGCGTGAGAGCTGGGAGTGCGAGAAAACAAGCGAGAGAAATGGGTATCATGATAACGAGCCTAAACCCGTGTTGCGTTGTCGCAATGAGCCGGGAATCGTTATTGAGTTGATGATGATGATAGAAAGTAAAGGTTGAGGATACGATATGAGTTTCAGTTGATAATTGATAGTTGAATTGAAATGAAATGTTCAACTAAACAGACAGACAGAACCTTGGCACGTGCTCCGTGGCGATAAGAATTGGGAGAGCTGAAGCCTGAGATGATGTGGCGACTCTGCTTTGCTTTGCTGGCTTAGGCCTTGATTAAGCGTGCATTCATCCAATAAGAGGGCGATCAACACGTTTTGGTTGTTGCCTAAGGTTTTTGAAATGTCATACGATCTTGAATGGCTAATAAACTTTGTCAGTTAACAATAAGAAGACGCGTCTACATTCAGTATTTACTATGAAAGAGATAGTGAAGAAGATGCATTTACTATGATCATGGAAGAAGCAAAAAATGCCGTCATGGCATAACTAGCACCCTAGACATATTGAGCCCCACTGGAGGGGTTCATTGTTCAGATCATTCACGAAAGATTCCATGGACGGGGCAACATGATGAGATGCAGGGAGTTGATAAACGCGTATGGAGGTATTTGTTGTTATTAACAACGTGCCAGGTATCTATATCGTCAGGATGCTGAAGCGTTAATAACATGGGTAGTAACTAGTAACGTGTTATTCACCTCATATGCTCACCAGTTGCTGCATATAGAGTTTCTGTCCGTCACACTGCAGAGCTCTGCGCAGGCACTTAGCTGTCACAACAATAACGTCTTGTTTTGACATATTCCAACTGGCGTCAAATTTATCAAGTCTCTCATTCACCTTAATAACAAGTTGTCGATCATACCATGGCTCGTGCCTCAACTGATACTCGAGCTCTACAGCTTTGCTGAGTCTTGCTGAGGACGCATGGAGAATTCCTGTCGGCTGGGGTAATGCCGGTGCTATTTTAATAGCTTTTTCAGTGCCGCAAGGAATACCCTCGATAGTTGGCTATTTATTCGAAACAGGATCTTGGTTGGAACACCAAGCTCCATATCTGTGAGAAAAGTTGTACAAGTGTAATCAAGATGAGACTGGGGTTTTGATACTGTAGTTCAGGTGCTGTTATCCATCCATTGTCTCAGGTTGATACCCTCTTTAAAGGGGATGAGATGAGCATGGATATCAAAGAGTCAAGAGCATAGACTAGTCACTGCGTATAAGCTGCAGATCAACAACTACCAACGTGCAGAAGGACCCATTGAATGCAGGTGAACCTATGTAAGAGGAATTAGCGGTGATGAGTGAGTTGTACAAGGGGTAAAAAAAGTCCCTGAATTTCACTCTAGTACTCGGAGCGACAATAATGGCTGATATAATCCAAAAGTTGCATCAGCCATGATCCTTCGAACTTTGAGCCGCAAAGGAATGCTTGGAAGATGATCTGTACATAGTACACAGCCTGCAAAATGATGGCCGAGGTGGAGTTTTGGTCAACTAGGGCTGATTTTGCAGACCGACCGTTACGTTGTCTTGGAGGATGATAGAGGACTGGCCAGATTCAAAGAGTACCGTATCTATCGCGTGTAGCGGTTCACCGTTTGTATAACAACATGTCTTTCTGTAGCCTCATTTGTTACCATCCAGTGTTTTGCTGAGAGAGAGCAGCGAGTGGTGGTCAACACGACAAAGCCACGCGGGCCCGAGCAGTTAGCTGATGATACGAAAATACAGAAGGGTTCATCGCCCGGAGTTCGGATTCGGGAGGGCCCGACCGCGTGAGCCTCAGAGGCTGGCAGCACTAAGATTGACCCGACTTAGTGAGATGCTTACAGGTTACAAGGATAACAAGTGTCTAAAAATGGGCCCTTTTGTACCCATTTTTGCCACTATATACTTTATATTTATTTTTAATACTAATTGAATAGCATATTAAAATGATACTTATATCGATATAAAGGTCTTTACAAGCTCTGTAATATAGTATTTAACTTGCT